>JAODKO010004637.1:0-14084 GCA_027576895.1 Sciades mastersi | reverse complement strand
GAATCTGTGGGAGAAAATGGTGAATCCATAGTCTCACCTGTTCTCTATGTGATCGATGTTTCTCAAGTATCAATCACAACTTTCTATTAAAATAGATGAAATTGTAGGCGATCGAACATACTGGTCCTAGAGCGTTTGATTTTTTGAAAGAAGACATCAACAATTTCCTAACGTATCTCAGTAGAAGAGGTATGAAACTACCATCGTTGAAAACCGTTTTCAGTCTAATCACGGATGACTCGATCGTTCCAATTGTAACAGTTTTTTGATAGTATGATGAATCTGTTATTTTTTTTTGGTTTAGCAATGCCAACACATTCTCGAACAACTTGTGGATAAAATTAACGATGAGCATGACGAACAAGTAGACACGGTGGAAATGTTCCACAACGATTACGTCTTTAGAAACACCTACATTGAAAGAACTCTCCACGATGTAATTTTAATAATAATATCAGTTGAAGAATTTCGCTAATCGACCAATTGTTGTAGGTGGTCAACTATGAGGAAGACATTTTGGCTGCCATCAACGGAACACCAAACGATATGCCGTACGCTGAAGCGACTGGTCTTCTTGAAACTTTCCTCAATAAATTGTCACTCGACGATGATAATATGAGTGGAGGTATTTTTCAATTATTATTAATTTATTGTTCAATTTTCACATTTCATATTGATTTATGCTATTGTGATTAGAAGAACTATCGGACAACTTGTCGCATTCGTCAGTTGATGTGGAAGACGATAATTTGGAGGTGGTTAGCCCGCGAAAATCAAAAGAAACTATTGATGAACGTCGTGAACGCCGAAAAGAAAACAAACAGGCTGTCAAAGAGGCAAAGAGAGAGAAAAGAAAAAACAAAATTCCGAAAAAAGTCAAAAAACAACTATTAAAGAAATCTAAGGAGAAACGTTGCTGATTGTTGATTGTCGCCCCTCTAGACATTTGTACAAATTATAACCTTTTGATTATTATTGGTTGAGCTCTTTTTTCAAATTAGGTTGTTATTTTTTTATTTTTATGCAATGTGCGTGCGTTTGAAAAAAACCCGCGACTTTTTAAGACTAAATATTTAGTTTTTATTTGTAAATCCATAAATTTAAGATTTGTTAAATTAAGATATGGGAGATTTTTCCAAACCAAATTAACTGTAGTTTTTGCGTATTTTTGTATTCGTTTGTGGGTGAGAATCGCGCAGGCAGTTAACCTAACCAACACAACGTGAATTATGACTGAAGAAGCCGTTGATTGTCATGACGACGAAAAAAGTCTAAAAAACATATAAATTCTCAAATTAAAATTGTTTTTTAGTTCTCCAACATGAAAAGGTGTTTCTTGACAACATTCCCCAAAGCGAAAATTACGAAAAAAGTTTCATGCATCGTGACACCATCAGTTTTGTCACATTTACAGAGTATATGTCGTGGTTGTGGATTATTTTTAAATTTCTATCATAAATTTTAAAGGTCTGATTTCCTAATAACAGCTAGCAACGATGGACACGTGAAATTCTGGAAGAAAAATTACGAAGAAATTGTGTTTGTAAAACATTTTAAAGTGCATTTGGGTAGAAATTTTATCAAGATTTATTTCCGTTGATTGCTTTTGTGTAGGAAGTGTTGTTGGTGTGTCTGCTTCGGTGGACGGCTTCCTCTATTGCACCATAGGTAGCGATAAAACGTTGAAAGTGTTTGATGTGCTCAATTTTGGTAAATCCTTACCAAAAAATTAAAATCAAAACTATTAAATGTTTCATATTGGATAGATATGATCAATATGATTCCACTTGGATACAATCCATTGGCAGTTTGTTGGATCTATAAACAAGGTCATGAACGTTGCCTAGTTGCTATGTACCTACAACAATATTCATTGATTAAAGTCTACAACCATAATGATAGATCTGAACAGAGTTCGACAAATATCAATATCTACGATGGTAAAGGTTCTAGAGAGATACTCAAAATATTACATATACATCATTCACCTGTGTCTATCATAAAAGTGGATATATTGGATAGCTTACTGATAGTAATGGGATTTTATTAGTACAATCATGTGTACGATTTTGTCGTCAGTGTCGATCAAAAGGACATGATCGAGTATTGGGATGCGGTCACATTTGAATTCCCAATTGACACCGTAGAATTCGAATTCAAGACCGACACAGATCTCTACGAATTTATTGGAGTATAGTTGAATTGATTTGATGTAGTAATTTGGACATAGAAATCGTCAAAAATTGTATCGTTGAATTTGTCAAAGAATGGTCGATTTTTCTCGTGTGTTAGTGCCGATAGAAAAGTATTCTTTTGCTTGGTTTTTCGTGATGTTATTTCGCATTCGAGATACGTGTGTTCCATTGTTTGTCTGGTAAAATCTACCGTGTGTTTGACGAATCGAAAGAATCTTCACTAGAACAACAATCAGTACCCACTTTGTTAAATCAACAAATCAATGATTTTGTGTAGAATGCGATAAAAATGAACGATATTGATTTCGGTAAAAAGTTGTCGGTTGAGAATGAAATACAAAAGTCTGACATGCTGCATTACATTGATTCAAGTTGAAATTTCTCGTTGTATTTTTATTGAAATTCTTTAATAAAGTTTTTGATGAATCCTCGAAATATATCATCTATTCCACGATGTTTGGAATCAAAAGTATCTTGATTTGAGTGTTTAGAGTTGATTTAGGTTGTAGTTGTTAATTTGAAAACAGGAAAATGTTGTCGAATTCTTGGCAAAAATGAACCAATACGCTTTCTCTCGTTGTCCTTGTACCAAGGAATTCCCAACAGAAAACGTAAAGCGACAAATTTGGTAGTTCACTTTAAACTGCCGCCCCAATTTCATATTTTTACTTACTGATGCTATTTAAATAAGCGGAAAAGTAGATTTTAACGATATATAACTTTATCGAAATTTAAGGAAGTTGAGTCAGCCGAAAATCCCATTCTAAAACAAATCTCATCCGATCCTACCATCGTGTGTACTGGCTTCAATAAAAATCGGTTTTATTTGTTTTCCAGTCGTGATCCCATCACATCAAACGCTGAAACGTAATCATTTGACCAATTACAAAATTTTATTGAAATTCATAAACTAGCAATGAAATCAATCGTGACGTGTTTAACGAAAAACCAACCAAAGAAGAGATTGAGTCGACATCTGAGGTTTTATCTTCAATCAAACATTACATTCGTTATCAATTGTATATAGAAACAAGGCAATCAACTGATGCCTGAGAATGCTATTCTACACACCTCGATGGGAGATATACAAATCAAATTGTTCGCAACAGAGTACGTCTAACTGTGTGTTGTGTGTTGGATCGGTTGGTTTTAGATGTCCCAAGACTGTAGAAAACTTTGTTACTCATGGCAAGAACGGCTACTTCAATGGTCTCATCTTTCATAGAGTTATTGCCGGGTTTATGATTCAAACTGGTGATCCTTTGGGTGATTTTTTCTCAAACAATCAAACTATTATCTAACCAATCATTCAATTAGGCAATGGAACCGGTGGTGAATCTATTTGGGGAGGCGAATTCGAAGACGAATTCCATCCAACGTTGCGTCATTCTGCACCCTACATGGTTAGCATGGCAAATTCTGGACCTCACTCTAATGGGTCTCAGTTTTTTATCACAGTGGTACCAGCTGTAAGCGCCACATTACGATAGAAATGATTTATTAAAGTTTTCGTAACTAGGGTTGGTTAGATAATAAGCACACCATTTTCGGAAAAGTCACTCAAGGTGCTTCCACTGCCAAAGCGATTTCACAAGTCAAAACTAATCGTGACAACGACAGACCTGTTCAAGATGTGTCAATCGTTAGTGTCTCATTCAAATAGAACAGTTTTAAGTGTTTGAATGCAGCGTATGTTGTATTGTATTGTTACAAATTCTTTTTTTTTTAAATGCGCCCAAAAAGTATCTCTTATTGAGTAGATATTTTCGTACACTCTAGATATACAGGAAATATACCTAGAAACGATGTTGCTAGGTTTTGGAATTTTCATGCAGAAGAACGTATTCTCGCTCGCTACTCCCAAACTTGAGCACATCCTACAAGTAGAAATTGAAAACTAGATTTTTGAAACGATCAATAAACTTTTTCTTTCATTTCGTAATATCGTCTTGGATCGATTCGTTCACCATTGAGAAAGGTGCCGTTGGTTGAATCTAAATCTATGATGTATGGTCTAAAAATGATAACTAAGTGATTTGTATGTGAGAACAACAAGTGAGAATACTTGACAATTTTCATTTGATTTCCATTTTTATCAATCGATGGCACAAGTCTGTATTGAAAAACAGCGTGTTGACTTGAACACGAAGGGTTCTCGATCGGTATATCTACAATCTATTTGGCGTAGTAGATAATACATTCTTTTTCATGATAAAAAGAACCAACTCGTGTATCTCTTCCAATCAAAAATGCACTTTCTCTGTGTAAATATAAAGTTTCTAAGGCGAAAAGTTTAATGTGGCGAAAACCACCAATAATCGTTGTACCCAATTCTTGTTCTCCTTTAAATTGATAAAATCTCCATGTTTTATTGGGTTTATGAGCATCTGATGGTTGGTTATATTTGATAACCACTCCCTTTATTGTGTGAAAGCAATAGTAGTTTAGGTACCGAATTCAATTACAGCTTACTTTGTAAGTGTTGGTGTATTCGGTTAGTTTGCCTGACAACTCGTAGTTGGGTTTTTCTTTCTCCACATTATCCTCACTTAATTTTACATACAACAATGTTGATCAACGACGAAAGTTCTAGTTGTACATCAAAGCAGAAGCGTTGCGTTTTGGCTTTGTGTCATCAGAACTGTTTTCTCGGTCGTATCTACCTCTATGCTTGGTTTCGACACTCTCCTCTGTAATTTTTTGTTTACACGCATTCTAAACAACATCTACCTTTTATTTTCGATCTACTACTCGAACCCATTCCAACAAACTTAATGTACGCTAAAAATAAGGGCGCATGCGCCACCATAAAAAACCAAATCTCTATATATAAAAGCAGAAATTTAAAAAAGAGTAACTCGAATGTTTACCACCAATGAGAAATAAATAGTGTGTTCAAATAAGAGAAAAACTAAAATCGTCAAAATTTAAAAACACCACTCACTACTTAACCAAAAAAGTGAAAGTAGTAATGGATTAGAAACGAAACAATTGAATTAATGATATCGTTTTTCAATAAATTAAATAGTTATTGTCGCTTGGTTAGAAGACTCTCAGGCATGGTGGGAGGTGGAGGTCTAGGAATTCCAAGTGTGACTTTTACATAATCGTAGATAAACCATTGGAGTGCAGTCAACGTTCCAATCATGATAATTCTGGTGGTGAGTCCTCTCCACATGGCTAAAAGCAAATCATCTCTCACACACCGTGGTTCAACAACGTAGAACAACATACTTCTCATTCCCATGTTTCGAAGCACTTGAAGTGCATTGCTGCCTTTCTGCTTGTTCAACACTGACACAATTGTATCGGCAGGATGGGACACAACCGCACAAAAAACACCTGCTATGTAGCCGGCCGCAAAAGTGACCAACAATTGTTCTTGTTTTGTGCATTGTGATCTAATGTGGTTCGTTTAGTTGCGTAACTCAATTGGTGAAGATACCTAGGTTTTGGAATGAGGTTTTTGTAGATGGCTTCAACGGTTCGTTCGAAACAAGCAAATTTCATCATGGTGTACGGTATTTGACGACACCACAATGGAACAATTCCCTTGTAGAATCCGTTTATACCTTCTTCGGCGATCAATTTAGGTACACCTATCACACATTTGATATTCACAAATTTGTTCACATTTGATAGAATTGACGAGAGAGAACCTTCTCGAAGTGTGTTGGCCCATCCTGGTTGAGTTTGAATTCGAACTTTGACCGCTTCCATAGGCGCAAGTAGAATATCGGCGAAAAATTCCGCACTTGCCGATGCCGCCAAATACACACTGGTTCGATATAGATAGGCGTTCTCTTCGGACAACGAGCTACTGTAGATATTTTTGAAAACTTCGTAGAATCCAAATTTGCCCAATCCCTGCATCGAATAACCAATAAAAGTGGGTGCCCATCCTTTGGTCAACGATTTCAATCCACCTTCAGCCACAGTGACACGCATTCCACCAATCATACCTTTAAATTTTTGTGGATCAGTCTAAAAGAGAATGAGGTAGGTGAGAGTTGTGGGAATGTGGTTGGTTCACATTGCATCTACCTGAATTCTACATTTGACCAAATCTAACGGCACAACTGCTGTGTGGGTGATTCCACAACTGAGCACTCCTCCAATCCCACAGAGTGCGTAGTATTTAGCAGAACCATACACACACGATTCCTTTGCCTCAACTTCTACACGATGATGAAAATCAAAATCCATCCAAACACACACACACTCTTCATACTAACTGCCATTGTGGTGGAGAGCTAAAATCGAGATCCGGTTTGTTGAGTTTTAAATATATGCGCTGACATGTGTATTTAAATTTATTGGGGCGTTTGTGTGTGGAATTCCTGCTTGAAACAACTCACTCTTTTCCGTTTATAAAAATATTTGTTGATATTTTATAAATTTTTAGTCGGCTGTTTGCGCGATTTCCAGCTCATAAAATCGCTCAATTCAATTCTTAGTAGGAATAATATTGTTTCGCGCTTTTCTCATTAGTTTTTGCCGAAAATCAAAAAAGATGACCAATTTCACTATAACAACAACAGTAATAATCTCCAAAACCCATTTAATCGTACACAAATATATTAATTAAGACAAACCTACGTTTTCACGTTTAAAATTTCATATTACAACAAAATATACGCAATAACAAGTAGAGTTATCTAGCTACCATCTAACAATATCTAACATGTTTCTGTTTATGAGAGGTAGCCGTGTCTATAATGAATAAACGAAATAGGTTCCAAATAAAAGTACTCGTAAAAATAAGTTTTGAGAGCTTGGTAAGTGGTTCCAATTTGTTCATCCGCCTCAGCCACTGTATGTATCACTTGTTGATTTTTGATAACTTGAAAAATGGGCAAGCATTTTTTCTAGAATAATCAATTTTATTGATAAGATAAACAATTTAAAAATTTACGTACAAAATTGTCGGATATAAATCTGCATCTTTGAGTTTCCATACAAACAAATTTGACTCTTTTGAATTTTTTAGCCAATTTGTCTACAGCTCCCAACATAGTTTGAAGTGTATTTTGTCTCTTTACAACAAATTGATAAATTGATAAAATGATAAATTGACGTTTGATGAACGAAAGAAAATATACTCTTCTATGCAACAACACAATCACAACGGTGGAACTAAACGAACCGTCCAAGTAGGCTTCTTTCTCGTAGTTCTCATGAGTGATGTGGTAGGTTTGTCCAAAAACACTTTTAGCAAATAAATCAATCAGTTTCTAGTCAACTGAAATACGGTCGATTCAAAGATTCGTTGTGGACTTGGTTGTTTCGTTTTTTCAGTTGATTTTTCCGTTTTTCCAATATTTTGGCTACTTCATCGTCTCTCTCAAAAGTCGAACTTTTCACTACACCCAATATCTCTTCTGTCACCTACTCAATATCGGGGTTTTAATAACTGTAAACAGACAACAATGTGGTGGTGGGTATACATGGTTGAAATCTTTGAGATTATTGTCATGTTCCAAGGCGAAATCATGAATCACTGCTTTGGCGCCGCTCTAAGAATGATTTGACGTAGTCGTAATTCAACTTGATTACAAACATCATTCTTTGTTTTTTTCCTGTCGACTCGAACGATTGATTGTTGGAAGAAGGTGAGAGGTCGGTTGAGAGTGACGACTCGGACGTGGTTACCGGACCTGACGACACAATTTCAACACTGTGCTCATCACTCCTCACACAAGAATCATCACTTCTGTATCTACATTTGTGTTAGAGATAAGTTGTAGTGGAACGTGAGAGTGCTTTTCGTGGGATCGTTTCGATCTACCAACATTTCGATATCTTTCCAACTCATCTGGATCCATCGTTGGTAATAAGATTATCTCGATCTTTCAACCTCATCAAATAAGAAAAGTTGCAAATCCAGACTGAGCTTTTTATGAAATTGATAATTCTTTGTTTCCACGACCACCATGAACGACAACAAATCGGATATATTAGTTGACCAAAAACAACCGGCAAAATATGTTTTTCTATTGTGTGTGGTACGATCATATTGACTTTAAATTTTATGACCCAATTGTAGATTATACGGAGCCTTTTTATCTGCTTGAAAAATCAAAGAAAAGTTGCTTTTTCTAATGAGAGAATTAACACATGTTTACATAATAGATTACTCCTCTCTTGGTGGATTCCGCGTGAATTGCTCCACAATATTTGGTTTGTAGCCTTTTAAATTTCTACAAAATTGTCACTTTCGATCTAATCTCGTTTGATAAAAACGAAAGAACCACTCAATAACGCAAACATTCAATTGTTTACGTATCCCAAATAAAATATTCGTAGAATGAATAAACTAATTTGTAAATAATTAGTTATGGTGTCATTCTGCGGCTAATCAACTAAACATAACATCCAAATTAAAAAATCATCGCTCTTCTTTCAAACACCTAATCAAACAAACTATAAACCCTATAAATAGACAAACCTAGGATATGATATGGAGCCCATTACCATTGGAACAACAGTTTCTTATAATGCAAAAAAAAGTTGAACCGGGTTTTTTGTTCACAGCATGCGCACGCAAGTTAGAAAAGTTGAGTGGAGAGCGATGGCGGGCAACCTAGAAAAAGTACAACACCACATGTACGAGTCATTGAAGAAAATCGATGAACACATTTCCAAAATCAAATTATCACTCGAAGACAAAGTGGACCAGTCGAATAAATATCTGGAAACATTGGACCAACGAGTTAACAGCATAACCGAACAAATCAACTGTTCCCACCAACAAATGCGTTCAATGGATGAAATACTGTTGGAGAGAAGCACACACTTTTCGGCAATGATTCAAAATTTGAGTAGAATCGCCAACGAAGACGAACAATTTCAAAACAATCTCTTCAGAAACCACTCTTTGATGGAAGCAGATACCAACATGTCGAAACATTCGAACGACACATCGATTGTGGATGAATCCACCAACGAAGAATTGAACAAATTGAATCTTCAATTGAAAACTGTCAACGAGAACATAAAAGGCTTGGAATCGATTCTCCACATCGACATCGAATCGATTCTTCGAGACAGAAATCAAGAATGTGAATCATTGTTGAATCCAAACTCCGATGAAACCAAATTACTGTTAAATTTTGAACCATCACTGGAATCGGTTATAGCAATGTGGCGTGAAATAAGAAAGAGTTCATACTAACTGGTTTTTATTGTCAGTCCATTTTTGTATAGTTTAATTGTGTCTTATTTCGCTGTGCTACTTACGATTGCTCGTTTTTAAAACCAAAAAAAGGATAGTTTTCACGTTTTGATTATCGTTAACAGTCGTTGGTTGTCGTTAAAGTATTATCATAGTTCGGCATGCGAGGCATAGGTGGTCTATTTAATTTATTTGTGTTTCTAAGTAATAGATTATGTTGAATAGGAAAATATAATCCACAAATGAATGAGATGCCCGCTCCACAAAGCATGTCTTCACATCCAATTCCTACTTGTTTGAGAATATTAGTTTCTGAGACGGTACCACGTTGTGTTTGAGTGGCAGTGAATTTGATGATTTTTATAGACAGCTAGAGCAATTGTTGGTGCGGTAACTGCCAAGTTTTGTTAAGTTGTATTCACAGAATTTCATGTGTGTGTAGGGTGGTTACGAACTCGAAAGAATTCGTAGTCAAGTGGATGGGGCTATCAATGTGGATGGAGATAGTGGATTGGCAGCCACTATCACATTTCAAACCACAAAAGATCATTTGTTGTGGGCATTCGGTGAAGTGGCACCACATTTGTCACTGGCGGTGATTTGGTCAGTTATTAATCGATTTTTTTCAACATATTACACAGCCTCCTCCTTATGTACCTCACATTCCTATCAAATGTGACGTGGTTGTGAATGTGCTCATGCCTGAGCATATTTGTGGGTATTTCATTGGTAAAGCTGGTGCAGTGATAAAAAAGTTGAGCAAGGTTGTTGTTATTCATTCACCATTTTTTTGTAATAAAACTATTGTTTTTATAGGATTTTGGTCTATTTCTTAAAGTACATTTGGGCATATGCTCATAATACCTTTTGTTTGTTTTACGTATGGTGGATGGTGGTGGTAGGTGGAATCGGAAGTGCTACCTGAGAGTAATGAAAAAGTGCTCATTGTTGCTGGTCCAGTGCACAAAATTGCCTATATCATTGATTACATTGTTGATTTTTATTTGCAGGTAGTTGTTATTGAATTTTCGTTGTGGTGATTGTATTTTTAACATGGTGGTTAGAAATTGGAGGTGAGTTCCATTCGTTATCATTTCACCAATTACGCCAACCTTCTACAGAATGGTAACTATAGATGTGATGTATCTACTGTTGAGTGTGTGTGTTTTTTTGATTGATAGGAACGTTGTTATCAATACAAAACTCGTCGTTCGCACAAAAAACACCATATAACAATAACAACATCAACAACATCAACAATAACAACAATAACAACAGTTCAAAGTATGAACCGATGACCATAACTGGCACCAATCTAACCACCTCTCATGGCTCATCCACAAAACATGATTTTATGATGACTGGTTATATGGGTGGATCTGGTTCCACATCCAACTCAAACCCCAATAATAGCTCTGTTACGTTGATTCCGGGTCAATCGACCAACAACTCCGTCCCTAATTCCGAGTATAATCCCTATAGTTAATTGAGAGTTAAGTTGGATTTGAGCTTGTACACTATTGTTAAATTTTCTCCATTACCACTTTTATTTATCACATCTTGTGTATATATATAACACACTCGCTGTTATAATATATGTTAGTATTTCACTAGTCATCAAATGTTTATTGTATTAATTAATGATAAACTATTTTTTTTGTTCAAGTCTTAAAGTTTTTTCTTCTATCTTTGTTTTCTTGTAAGCTCATTTTTCGATTTGCTCTTTTTAAGGTTATCCAACGCAAAATGATGCGATTTTTTAAAAAATTTATCACTAAATGGTTGAACTCTTTTTTTCCCGCTAATTGTTATAGTATTTTCGAATAGTTTATGCGATTTTTAAATTTGATAGCACTAACAACGAATAACAGATAAGATATGAGAAGTTGAATGTGAAAATTGGTTATATGGTGGCTTCCGGTTGCACATACAAATGTTGAGGCAACATCGAATTGGCGAGCAACAAAAAATTGACACTAGAGTTGTTGACACTGGTTTTGTCCAGTTCACCGGCGGAAGTGGTTGGCGATGATGAGTTCATCAAAAACTTGCTGAATGCAGGATAGCTCACAAATCCTTGGTTGTTGAACTTCATTTCGAGAGGTATAACGGTTGATTGGTGTGCTTCAATCAGCACACTCTTCTCGTTGTCACCTCTAATTTCGACATTCTCTTCCCCCACAATAAGGTAATCAATTTTGACCGACTGTTCGAGTTTGTTCACAATGGTGAGAGTGATCTCATGGAATAGTTTATATTTCAAATGGTTACATCCATTTGAAGCGGCCACATAAAGCTCGAATGGCGCTACAATTTTGTTCCACGCGGGGAAACCTATTTTCATTCGTGGACTTTTAATGAAATCGACACCATTTTTGCTGTAGTAAAGATCCAACAGCAGCAAATCCACATCTTCAACTTTCTCTGGTGGATTGTTGTTGGTTGATGAGGTTGGTAGGGAGTAGGTGAATTGGTTCAGCTTGAGTTGAATAGGAATAGTGACCGATTCCATGTAATTCATACTGTAATCTATCGTACGAAATTTTTCAGTGTTGTTCAAGTAACAATGAGAAAATTACATTCAACTGTACTGTCGTTTAACACTTTAACGGTGTATTTTTCGTTGTGGCTCTATTGAATTGTAGAAAGATCAACACGACCTATCAAAAGATACGTTCTCCACTTTGATAGAACCAACTCTAATGGCGGAAGGTTTGAAAAACGACTCAATATTAAGTTGAATGATGTTTTCAATTGAACAAAAATCTTGTACATGCATCTAGCGTACAAATTTAGAATTTAGTGCCACACAAACCACTTTATAACGGAAATACCATGGGAGAAAACATTTTAAAGTTGCATTGAATGGGAGAGTACATATTGATGAAAAATTCCACAGTCTAACAAAGTGGAAGTTAACCTGTTAAACAAGAAACAAATCACTTTCGAATGATTGTAGTGGTTGGTTAAATTGAAAGTTTTTTGTTCGATCAAAACACGGAAAGTAACCTACGAAAATGACTCATACACATTTGTTTCTTTAAAAATTCATCTAGAATAACCTCTATCACAATACGATAGTCTCCAGGTTCGTATGACGACAAACACATGTCTAATGTGATCTAAGTGTTGATTTTGGATTATTTCCAGTTGTAAGAACTATCGCCACTATAGCTTACATTGTTCAACGACTCCAAAGAAGTGTCTATTTGGAGGGTTGATTGTTGGTTGGATTTGAAGGTGAGACGATTGGCCAATTGTTGACCTTGACCGTCATTCAATGTCGCCTTAATTCTACACATGTAACAAACACAATAGCATATGGTGTGTGATCAATTTTATGAAATACACCAATGAATCCATGACGAATTTGCCTTGGTTGTTAATTTCCAACTGTAAATCGTTCACAAAATAACTATAGAACAAGGTGGCATTTTGTGTGTAGTTGTTCCATTCGTTTCTGATAGCCATTGTCAAAGGAGCGGATGGAGTATCGATTCTATTATCATCAACAAAATTTTATCACATCAAAAGCACACAACCACATACAAACAATGCATAGGAACTTTGAGTTGTTTCAACGATGTGATACCTCCAATTTGGTACCGATCACTAAAAAATGCGGTGCCATGCATGAGATTTTGTGGTAGAACCATGTGTTCAGAGTAGTTCCACACAGTCTTGATTGTGGTGGTGGGAAAAATTAGCAAAACTTCAATTTTATCAATCTATGACAATTGGAATTTACAGCCATCTAACAATTCGTAAAAAACTTTGACAAATCGAGCCCAATCACGATCAACTTTGGAGTAGTCGACACAAAATTGCAATGAAAACAAAGTTGTAGAAAGAGGTTGGATGTGGTGAGTTGGGTTATCGGTGTTGTTATCAATTACAATTACACCACTTGATTCATCATTGGTGTCTGTATCACATTCTCTAACCATCACAATTTGTGATGTCTATACGCGATAAGAATCATCGAGAACAACACCAAACAACCAACCGGCACATTGGCTTCTATCGACACAATTCTAACTTGCAACGGCACAACAATATTTGATCTATAGATGTCAATAAATTCGCATATTATTCAAATCAAATCAAATCAAAATATCGTCAAAAATCACTTTAAACTAACACTCAACTCAATCGGTTGATCGTATTGAAATGTGGCTTGTCTGAAGCGATAATTGCAACACACTAAATACAAATTACTATTGGATCAGTTGGTTGAGTTGAATCGTACAAAAAGGAAGAATGCTGTCCATCACAATCTCCATATCGTTCAATGGAAGAATATTTAGGGGAGAGTTGGTGGTGAATGAGATTTGGTCGCATTGTTCCGGTGCAACATATCTTCCGCCACTCATCAACAAGCTCTTCGCCATGTTTGACCAACAAGTTTGAGGTTGTGAGTTGTTAGTAAAACTCTCATATACATCTTTGTAGACGTTGGTTGCATCCTTCGAAATCTCTAATGCGTATAAATTTAAGCACAATGTTTCAACAAAAAGAATATCGACAAAGTTGGACTTGTTTCAATACCCCATATGAGTAGACTGATTAATGCGGAAAACAGTTGTAGATAGTTGCACTCGTAGATGGCATCCACTGCCAAACGAATAAGAATATTTTGACATATTCTCGACCAATGGATGGTCGGTAGTTTCAAATACAAATCGAGAATATTTCTACACAAGAGTTGAATTAGT
>JAODKO010004355.1:0-14213 GCA_027576895.1 Sciades mastersi | reverse complement strand
CAAGTTTATGAGTTGGTAATTTTCCCTTGATTTTTCAACATAAATTCAATACGGTTGTAACTTAGAACGAAAAACATCAAAGCGACTATGCCAGACTTGAAGCTATTCTTGTTGGGATCGAAAACAAAGTTCCCGATGCGTTGAAAGAACAAGCAAGAATCCCCTCATTTCCACAAGAGTTTCTAGATCCGTTGGGTGTGAGTGCGTCAGAAAGCACTGCTGCGCTCAACGATGATCATCCGCCTTTGCCAAGTCCCACAAAACCTATAGAGAAAACCCAATCGATGATCATAAATAACAGTGCCCAACAAACGGCTCTTCTACTCCAAGATTCTTCCAGCCCCAGTCCAAGCCACATTCCAAGTCCAGTACTTTCTAAAGTAAAATATATTCACATGTAAATTCGTGCAGGTACAACCTTCTGAGTCGAGTATCACGGACAGAAATAGTCCTAAAAAGCTCTCCAATCCTCTCAAACCTTTTTCCCTGTCCTTGTCTCGCTCTCAACAGAATATCTCTTCCAGTCAACCACTTGATCCGGTATCACAATTTTTTATTTAAGAACGTATAATTAACGAATAAATTTGATACTAGTTTGGAGATCTTTTGAGGGATTTCGAAAACAAACTTCTTCCCGACAACTCCTCCAAAGGCGGTCAACCTTCACATCGATATACCAACGAGAAAAAGTTGTAGTTAAAACTATTTTTGTATTACGAACAACAAAAACATCGATAATTATGAGTTAATATCTATTACATATGCCGTTTTTACACAAACTACAAAAATCTATTAGGAGTAACGCGAAAAAAACTAAAAATAATAGAACATCATCATGAGAAGTTGAGAGTGTTACTAGACAACTACAAGTACAAACTTGCGGCAAAAATAATATCTCTTTTAATACACAGAACAGCTTGGGTGAACTTTTCCTCGAGTTCATTGTTCCCAATCACTTTGGCAGCCATACACAATTGTCTAATGAGTTCTTCGAGTCGTCGTATACATCGGATTATGCTTCCTACCACATTAGTTAAGATAATATTATAGGTGGATCGGAGAAAAAACCTTCAAACACTTCAGTCATTTTTGAGATTTGTGAGAATGACGCCCCTTTCGACCACGTATACACAACATCCATCAACGTGGACCCAAATTGATTCACATACTGTGTGGAATCAATCGCAAATTTTGCCTCATTCGATACTTTGGCAATTTTTTTGGCGGTATCCTGTAGAATTTTCAAAGGACCGCTCAATTCACTTTCCAATTTGACGTTTCCAGTGGTGTTTGCCTAGATTTGTAATTTGAATAATTTGATGATTATATAACAAACGACTTTTTCTTGGAACACAAAACAACTCAACAACGCACTAATTTGATGCACATTCAACTCGTTAAACACTCCATTGAACAACATCTCGGTAAGGAGAAGTTCATCAGCGCTAATCGCCATCTACAAACAATTCCTAATAAAAGTGTTGAATGTACCTGCTGATTTCACATGCAACTCTGCCTTTCAATTCAATCACATCCGATGCCGATATGAACCCCAATCTAAACAAGCATAAAACAACGTTAACTTTACGAATAATAGCAGCACCTTCTTAGCACTCTTTTGCGACATTTCAACTCGTTCAACTGAACAACAGCTTTGATTTGTTTGAGGTCATCTTTGGCCAATCGAAGTTGAAGACCTAACGCCATTTTGGAGTTCAATTTCTCCAAACACACACTGTTGGGTTCTTTGGTGTATTCGGTGTATTTTTGATGGAATGGATGTACACTCAATCGATCACACAAACGTTGATAGGATGCGTGCAACAGAAGAAACTCCTCATCATTGATTCGCATATCTTTGATGGGATCAAGCAATGGGAGTTCGTTCAAAAACTTTTTCCCAATCTCTTGAATTGTGGTGGATATGCGACGACGAGCATCCGCCGATCTCACATCTGAAGGGATAAAAATTTTGATGCAACTAATCGCGCTAACCATCTCCAACCCGACCGGCAACACAACCATCTCACATTGGTGAGGTTTGGCGTTGATAGGAGCAGGTTTAGGGAATTGGTAGGTGGAATTTTTGATAGTGGTGCTGTCACAATTGAGCAGAATCTCCAAAATATACACATGATTGGCGCCTTGTTTACGTTTTTGAAAGTTGACCAAACAACCCCATTTGAAATCGTCTTCTTTGTGTTTGATTTTGATCAAACGTCCAGGTTGTAGGTAGGGAAGTGCATATTTGGGATCGCGTACATAGTTGTTCACCTGCAACGCGTACAAATCCACATTATTCTTCAGTGTCATGTAGGATTCTACATCGAGCGACGACAACGACGACCCATCATCACTCACACTCAATCGTTCGTACTCCAACTCCAACAACTTCACTCCTACCAACCAACACATCACTTACAACACACATGTGAATTATCACTTTGTAGTTTGTCGGGAATCGATGAACTGGTTTGAAATTGATGAAAACTCTTCTCCACCATGTACTCAGGATTGACACCCTCGAGTCGCATCAAGTTCAACAGCATATTGTAAGTGAGACGGAACGCACTGATCAACTGATCGGGTTCACCTTTGAGAAGATTTTTGCCTTCGGAGGGGTTGAGTTTGCTGTCAGCGATAAGAATAACAATACCACGATCATCCAAACCTCGACGACCAGCACGACCACTCATCTGAATGTACTCGCCGCTGGTTAGAGTACGACGTTCTTTACCGTCAAATTTTTTGATACTAGTAAAAATGACAGTTCTCGCTGGCATATTCAAACCCATTGCAAATGTCTCGGTGGCGAACAACACCTTGATTAGTCCCTCGGAAAACAGAATTTCGGTGATCTCTTTGAGAATGGGCATCAACCCCGAATGGTGAATACCAATCCCTCTCAACAGCAGTGGCAACGCGTTTTTAACTTGTGGCAACTCTTTGTCTTCATCAGACAAACATGCGATAGCGCTGGAAAACACTTTGTCAATGTTGAACTTTTCGGTGTCATCGTTCAGGTTCATTTTCGCCAAACCTGTGGCATACGCTTCGCACTCTTTCTTACTGAAACTGAACACAATAATTGGTGCAAAGTTTTTTTTAATTCCCAAATCCACCAATCGAGTCACATTGTCGATACAGGTGTTCATGGATTGTTTACGTGCGGAAGGTTTGTATTTGTCTTTTTTGGAGGAATTTCTCTCGTTGCTGTCAAGCAGCGAGTGGTCATCCTCACCACCCAATGTAGACATAGCTCGATTAAAGTTATCACTACGGAACACACCCTAATTACGTTATTAATTTAATTTTCGCGCTTAAAATGGGAAAAAAGCGTCCATTTCAATCAATAAATTTGGTTACCTGCTCATCCAAAACCAAGTACAACCCGGTGCCACCGCTAGGAAAGATGTAATGTTGAAGTGGAGTGGGACGATAGTCGGTGGAAACAACGTGAACCGGCTGGTCAAAAATTACGTAAATCACACCAACAAACAAATTTCATCTACTTGAGAATGAGTAACTGCAATCCATTGAGCGAATTGTGTGGCGTTGGGAATGGTCGCCGAAAGGAACACATATCTCACGTTGTCAGGCAACAGAATAATGGTTTCCTCCCAAACAACACCACGTGCTAACGCAACAAAATAAGAGGAAATTTCACTAATTGTACAGCCTACTTGAATCTCTCATGTAGTGGATCTCATCAAAAATCACCCACGCCACTTCTCTCATCAACTCAGAACCTCTATAGAGCATACTTCTGAGGATCTATTTTTTGGAATAGAAAAAATTTGAGCTATTGGTTGAATAGTACAGTTGTACATACTTCGGTGGTCATAACTAGACAACTAGCGGTAGGATTTATGGTGACATCGCCAGTTTGTAGGCCGACATCGACAAATTCTTCCGCCAACTCTCTGTATTTTTGGTTGCTTAGCGCCTATTTTTGATTGTGTGTGATTGTGGTGTAGTCTAATCTATGTGGTTATCACTTTGATGGGACTTGTGTATATGACACGTTGTTGATTTTTAAGACTTTGTGCAATCGCGTATTGAGCTATGACAGTTTTACCGGCCGATGTGTGAGCTGCCACTAGCACACTCTGGTCGTTTTCGATACATTTGACAGCCTCCTTCTGAAACGAATCCAACTCAAAAGGATATTCCTATCGATCAATTAGCCAATTGTTGATTCATATACGCAATACTTTGGCTGGTGGTTTGTCTCCTCTCGATTTCAAATCCACATACTCTACCGCATCTTTCTCCGGTATCACCACCTGATGTGAGGCGGATCCATTCACTTCTAGTTCGCGAATAGTTGTCTTTTTGAAGTAATCCATCATTCTAATAAGTTCAATAGATTGGTTTGTTGGTATGATTAGCAACGTATTTAAGTTTGATACATTGCTTCAATTTCGTCGTCATCGTTAGTTTTATCGACGATAATTGATTCGGTCACATCTTCCGTTTCTATTGTTTGTTCTGTTTCCTCTAGAACTACGCGCGGTTCCTCGTCGATTTTTCTCTTTCTATTAAAGCAACTAAACATGTCGTCTTCATCTTCGCTATTCGAATTTTGTTGGTTGATCACTGTATCCTGGGGTGTCATTGTTCAACTTTGTCGGTGTACTTTATCACAACGTGAATGTGAGACTGTAAGATGCCTAAAATGCAAAAAAACACAGGAAATGTGGATCGCGTTGCGCACGCATCATTCATTCATCCTCCTCATTTTTCTTTTTTGTTTTTTAAGCGGACCTATTTCAACACAAGTCAGTATGCCACGTGTTAAAAGACGATATTTGGTGTACGAACTGGAAACTAATGGCGACTCTAGTCACGTTATAAACCCGAAAAAACTCAAAAGTGACATTCTTGAGATTGTAAAGCAATATTTTGGCAATTATGGCTTTGCAAAGATATGTCACGCTATAAAAAGTTTGTATTTATTGCCAACAAGTCTCAAAATTGAAACTATAGTTCCCTATATGGATAAACCATCGAACATTTTTATGGTTTGTACACCTAGAGATTCCGAACAGTTGGTTTCTTCAGCTATATCACTGTACAGTGTGAGTCGAAGGGAGAAAATAGATGGAGATCATATACATCGTTTCAAATTTCTATATCTTGGAGGTAGCTTGTGGCGGTAGTTTTTGATTAAAAATTATTTGTAGGAACGATGCGAGCGTGTATCAAAAAAATTATCGATATCCATCATCAGACTTTTGTACGTGAATACACCAACGCAGACGAATCAAGTTTTTTTCCAAAAGTTTGTGCGCGTTAATAACGTTTTTTTAGCGCGTTTACAAATCAAACAAGGTCTCAAGAAGTCCCTCGATCACATGCTTCACATTATCAACACAAGAGCCAACGACAGTGCCTACTCGGCGTCCAACATTGGAAATGTGAAACGAATCGACCAACTATCAAAAACTTTGAAACTATGAAATATTCGACTTTTGTATTTTTCCCGCTAAAATTAATATTTATTTATGCTTAATCGCGTGAAATAGTGATAGTTTTAATTAGCCAATTCTGTACAGATACGATAACGTCTACAGAATGTAAAAAACATTTTTTTAAAAGGTGGAATTTGGAGTTTTGTTTGTAGGCGCCTATATATTGCAATTTTTCATTTCATTTTCATCACCACATCTCAACAAAAAAAGCTACTAACACAAAACATATAATAAAAAATAAAATTTGATCACTTTTAGTACACATAATATTTTCAAACAATTTTGTTTAATAGATATTATTTTATAGCAGATTTTTTGTAAAAATTTGACTCTGGAAAAAGCCAAAAATCATTAAACTGAGTTTATTTTCTTGCAGAAAGAAGAAATGAAAGTTTATTAATGTATAGAAACTATTCATTGAATAATCTTTAAAAAGTAGAACTCTGTGAGCATATCACACTAAAAAAAATAACCTCCATGAACTAGAACAAATAGAATAAAAACAGACAAATATACACAGGTTACAAACAAACAAACAAAGGCGGTTCTACAACGATCTTCCCTTGAAACGATTTTTTGTGTATATCTAATCAAAAATGGGTCAAAAATTGAGTGTGCTTCCACAACTACTTTGTGCCTACGACACTCGAGAAACGCCATTCGATATGTTTCACAATTTTGAAAATCAAAGTTCCATGACTTTGTACACTCGAGGAATGGCAGTTTTCTCTACTCACAACGTTATAACGACGTTAAATTTGTTCGTTACTTCAGTGACGCATTCCGAATTTAACACACACAATATATACGCTTCTTTTTGGTCGGCACACGCACGTTTCCATCCACTCAACGGGTTTTTCATTTCTTTGAATTGTTAAGCCGGGTAGCTTTTTCTAACGCATGCGCCAGATCTTACCAAAAATTATAAACTTAAGAGTTTAAAAAAAAGTAAATGAGATGATTAACGTGAACCAAATGAAGGCGTATGCAAAGCTAATAAACACAAAAGTAATTATAATATCACTATGACAACTAAAACAATCTCGTCTCCAACATAGTTGTGTGCTACTACCATCACTGTTTCATAATATCTTATAGTGGTAGTGGTGGTGGTGAGATTAGTGTCTACGGAAAAGGTTAGCTCCAGCCTTCTTGCGTCTGACAGGTCTCAACGGACAATCATGCAACGGATACTCAAAGTGGACATCTCTGTTGCACAATTGTTTATAAACAGGTCGGAAATGAGAAATTCTGTCTTTTAGGTTGGCTTTGGGATCCACATACACTTTGGTGAGCACCGACCCATCAGGTTTGTGGATGGTACGTTTACCAAACACATCCGAGGGAAAAATGAGATCTTCAAGAATAGCATCATGTACAGCAGTCAAAGTGGTGCTACACATTAATGAGATAGACGATCAAACAGAGTTTCCACTAGTTACTGATAAGGACGTTTAACTTTGGCAAATTGAGATCTTTTGGCTGCTTTGGGAATAATTTTTCTCTAAACACCCCATCAATGTAGACACCACATCCTCCAACAAATATCAACATACATTTCCAATCAAATACACCGGTTTTTGATAGGTGTCCTTAAGCGCGTCTATGATATTACTCTACAAACACATTTTAGTCGATAATCGATGTGTCGAATCGATACATACTCTGAAATTTCTCAACTTTTTCAAAATTGTAGCATTAATAAACACAACAAGAGCCAATCCACTGTTGAGTTTCACCTCTCTGATATTCAACACACGTACCGATGGAAGTTCAGGTGGTAGCACTCCACTTTTCTGAACACTGGTAACTTTCTACAATTTCACCACCGTTATCACACACTTAATTCCACCTATATGATACCTTTTGTACAGCTTCTAGCAGCGCTGATTTAACTGGGGCAGTTGTGGACATTCTATTCGACAATCGGCAAACCACGCTTGAACAACAAATCGGCAGATAACGGATTTCATCGGTATAATAAACTACCATTTTATTCGAGCTGTTCTACCATAGTGATACTAATCTCAAGGTTGTTTTAGCAAGTAGACCGATTTTATGAACACATCATTTTACGTGAAATCCATGTTGTTAGGCACTATCCTACTTTGGATATTTAGTCGATTTACGTTAAATTGACCTGCATGTATTGTTTTTTAAAATTCCTATCACTCATTTTACCAAGTAAAATGTTCGTTATTCGTTTTGTACGCAATAGAAATCAAGTTAAACACATAATGCGCGCGCAGAAAGTGTTTTTTTTTTTAAACCAACTCAGAATATCAAGCTGTGTGACAAATTTTTTCCGCAGCGTCAGTTAGATCGTTGGCAATTGTGATGTGTGGAGTGCAGTTGGAGGTGGAGAGTATTTTCCTAGCCAATTCAGCCTGATTACCTACATTTATTTAACGTTGCATTAAAAAAGAGTACAATGATGATAGAACCTTCTATTCGTGTTACAACTTTGAACGTCGTGTGTGGATTGTTGTAGTAGAATTGGACGATCCCCTCTGCCACCACCGCACAATTGACTATTCCCCCAAAAATATTGATAAAAATTCGATCAACCTAAGCCAACTCAAGAAAAATTCGTTGAATCAGGAATACTTTGTTATCACTTGAAACTATTTCGAGGGCTTCAATCACTCCATCCACGGTTACACGACCGCCCAAATCTAGAAAATTGGCTGCTTTGGCGCCGTAAAAATGGAGTAGATCCATAGTTGCCATAGCTAGTCCTGCTCCATTCACAATACACGCAATATTGCCATCCATTAGCACGTAATTCAGTCCTTTGGATTTGGCTCGAACTTCAAGTTTATTCAACTGAGATTTGTCTTCCATTTCGAACAGATTGTGGTGGCGATATTCGGCGTTATCGTCCACATTGATTTTACAATCAAAACACACCACTATAGTTGACAGTAGTGGTTAATTTAGTTTTCTATAAATGGAAAAACCTTGACCAGAGCACGATGCAACTGCGAATGGGTTGATTTCAATTTGAGTGGCGTCTATTTGGTTGAACAATTTGTAGAGACGTTCGATTTGATCGGCACACTAATCGAATATTATCACTGAATTACAACACCAGTGTTTGTAATGATCAACCTGATCGATACAACTGTCGTCAAACTCAAGGAATTTGGCCATTTCGATCGCTTTCTTTTTGATGTTTTTGTCGTCCACTTCAAAAGGTATCTTGCCATAGTGGATAGTTGGAATGAGAGACTGTTTTTCAAATTAATAGTAGAGTATACTTTCAATATCGATTCGGGATGCTTCTCAGCAACTTCCTCGATATCCATACCACCCATTGGACTGCCCATCAGCACAGCACCATTCGATGAACTGTCCAATATGATGGCTAGATACTTCTCCGATTCTATCCCCAACAACTCGGCTATCATCACCTACATTCTATTAACTTGTATGATTGATAAAGATTGGTGGCACTTTGTTCACAGTGATACCATCTCGACTGGTTTGTTTGGTGACAAGTGTGTTGAAAAGCATTGAATTGGCGATTGATACCGCTTCATCTGCGCTATATTCATTTAAATATCTCTCTAAGAAGTGATCTTTCGTTCAATACGTGTCGCATAGATGCACTCCGCCACGAAAACCATCTTTGAAGACACCCTTACCTCTTCCACCAGCCAAAATTTGAGCTTTAACCACAAAGTTTTTAACCCCTACTAATAGCATAAAAATTTTTGAGTAAATATGAGGGCACCAATGAGTTTTTTGATTGATTCAACATTAGTTAACTTGTCTTCCACTAGCACATAACGTTGAGTGTTGATTCCATGGTTTTTCAACAGATCTTTACATTGGTATTCGTGAAGGTGTAGGCGTCTCAAAAATACGCGAAACTTTAGCATTTCAATTACTACTTTTGTATATTTTTGATATTTACTATATTTGATGTGATTCTATTTCGAATCATAGAAGAATTCAAAAATCGTGTGTTTATCCCGAAGGTTGCCGATGAATTTTTTTAAATTTTTTCAACAGTTTTATACAAAGTAATAAATTAGTTAGCTATTGATGGGTTCGATTTTTAGTTTATTCTTCTGCTGCTTCACTTTTTGAGTTTTCTTCGGAAGGCAATGAAGATTCGAGGTTGAAATCATCAAGATTCTATACGTTGAGAATTAGAGCTTTCTAAATAATTCATTTACCAAATTGAAACTGGCGATTATTTGAGTTATCATTGGTGCACTCTTGTCGACTACCACTTTGTTCTCGCTCTTTATTGACGCCTGAGATTCTAGTATTTTAGTCAGAATTTCTTCTCTAATTTCTTGGTTGATTTCCGGCTAGATAGAATAACTCGTGATCAATTCGATACAACTCAAATACTATTGTTATTGCTTCCAACTGAAACATGGTCATTGTTTTGAGCATTTTTTGCTTCTCCAAATAATCTATGATTATTATTTTTGCGATATAATCTAGAAATGGCGCCAATATTTAATCTCCTATTGGTGAAATGATAGTTGAAAATACCGTAAATTAGTTTGTTTTCTTCTTCGGTTATAATTGTAGCTTCTTTGTCGTTGTCAACGTTGTCAGTGGTGGACTGGAAAATCGGTTAGCTTTTTTACACATAAAATTTGGGTACATTGGGGACAATGTTGATTCCAGTATTCTCGAACTTCTATCAAGTTTTGTGTACTTATGTGAAGATTTTAAAAATTGTTTGAATCGTACTTTGTTGTTGATTAAAGAGGCAAATATTTCTGCACGTAATTTCGCCTTCACAACAAACGTATCACCAGATGGATCGGTCGATTAAGTGAGACTAAATACTTTGAAATCGTCCATGAAATCCTCCTTGAGAACGTGTGCGAGAATAGACTGCTTCAGACTCTTCTCCAAGAAATCTTCCTTCATACTACTTATTGTTAATCGTCTTATCGAAATCGTTTTATCACCACAACTCCAACAAATCTTTTTATCTACATGCATAATATTTAACCATTTTTAAACGACTCTAAATCATTGAATAGTTTTTTTATTACGTTTATAGAAATTTAACAGTAGATAATTTATAATCCGACTATTTCCGGATGAACTTGTAATCTTTTTGAATTTAATTTTTATTATTTAAATGAATCTCATGTATCTTATCAATCTCAATAAAATCTAGATTCTAGAAGCTACTCAAGAAAACATAAATTGAGAATCCTTCTTTGTATATCTACAATATTGATTGGCTTGATTATATTTCCACGACGTTAAAATATGATAATTGGCGCGATTAAAAGAATTAAAGAAAAAATTGAATTAGACATGGTTACTTCATAAGTTGATTGCAGTAAATGGTATGAATTATTCATCAAATTTAGTTTCTGTTTAATAGTGTTAAAAACCGTTATGATCCTAAAAAAGGGACTCGACTAACGTTGTTGCACCATCCATACATACTCATGTATGGGAGATTCGGTACTGCTTTGGACTCTTTAATATTACGGGAAATATCATATATTGGTAGTTGGTTACGTCAATTTGTTTTTATTAGCGCAATCATTACAATATTACCAAGAAAGACTTTGCAAGGAAACCATCTTTAATGATTTTTGTTGACATTGGTTTAAGTTATTTGAAAATAGACAACGAAAGTGATCCTATAAAGTATGAGAATGGTTCGAGTAACGTTTCGTATTTTATGCCAATTTTTCCATATTTTGATCTTTTTATAGATCTGGACGATGCGATGTGTAAAATATTTTAAGACTCATATATAAATACTAATCCTATTTAAAGGTTTGTGCATTATTGCCGATTTTGGCGGCAACAATTAAAATAGTAGGTGTGGTGCATTATAGGGGTATGAGCAACAATACTTATGAAAAGCATGATGTTAAATTTAAGATTAAATAACACAATGTATTCGATCCAAGAATTAAGTAGATACTATTGTAAATTAAAAAATTAGTTAGATATCATTAACAAAAATACAAACTCAGACAAAATCAAACTGATTCATTAAAAGAGAGTTATTAATTAATAGCAAATAAGATTTAGGAGTGGTTTCTTTCGAGAGTTTTTTGGTATTTTTTGTAGTATCTTATTATGACAAAAGATATCACAATAGCGGTAAACACGACACCTATTCCAATGCCGGCTTTTCCAACTTTGGGGAGAGCATATACAGTGGGAGTTGCTGTTCCAAATTCGATTTCTTTAATCTTTTTTGAACTATCCGTTTAGTGACAAATATAATTCATTTGAAATTAAATTAATACAATACAGTGTGGTGGGGACAACAATTCTTTTTTTCGTCGAAAATCCCACTATCGGATCAGCAAAAAGAAACTTCTCAACATCGTCAATGGGAGAAATACTTTATTAATTGTTTGAAACAACTCTTGGTATAAATTACTCTAACCTACTCGCTTTCTACATTGATCATTGCCGTCTTTGGAAATTCCAATATTTGATTTAACACATATCTCAAGTAGATCATTTCCAAGCATGTGCTGTATCTGATCTTGATTCATACAGTAAAATTTTGATCAAATACAAACAAACACTTGGATAGACTCTACATGTCTGCAGGTATACTGTATGTGAGAATCAAGATCCAGATTTTTATAGGTTGACTTTGTGCTGGGAAGCATGGAAGTGTACAAATACATCTAAAAAATCAAATCATATTTCCGGTGCCAGAGTTTACCTCCGAAATCTTTCCATAATCTATGGGCATTGGAAGTTTCATACCGAAAAAATTGCCTTTCTCCGGCAAAACACTCTTATCAACATCTACAAGGAATATTGCTTCTTTGATTAAATTGGTGCATTTTTCAAGAGAAAAAGCTCCTTTAAACACCACACGATGGGTCTCCTTGAAAGTTATGCATTTGCTATCAACTGATTTTGGATCGAACAGCATCTTTGCACCAAACGGTACACAATAATGATCCATACGTAGCATTTGGGGTGAATTCTACATAAAATCTTAGCAAATATAACTTTTTCATTTTCATCATTACATCCATAAGTTTTTTGTGGATCAGATAATTTATTTGCATGAATGAGGCACAAACAAAACTACTGGCTACTATAAAATAGCGTTTGGATCGATATGAAATTTCGTGTGTGATCGAATCAGGAAATCTTTTTGGAGTTGCTGTGAAAAATCCTACAAACAAATCATCTTTTGTGTATATCAGTTCAATATCTTTCTCGAACAACTGTACAAATGAATAAATATTTAAAATTTGTCAGCAGAACCACAACAACATACTTGATGTTTGGAGTCGGTGTTGGCTAAACCCAAAGTGTATAGATCTGATAGTTTTTGGGTGTACACCTCTATTGATTCCACATTTTCCACTTGCATATAATCTTCAACAATTTTTGAATAAAAAACCAAAGTCATCTCTCGTTCAACTTTATCTTTTCTATGTGAAATAGATAACAAAATTGTAAAATTATATGTGAAATCACTCTTCAAGGAAGTATTTGTCATATAATATTTTGAGAAAGATATCTTGTGATTTGACTCCTTTCAAAATTGACGATTCCATCGTGACCTTAATGCATTGTGCAATAGTGAAACCTTAATGTTTAAATTCAAACATAAACCAATAGTTTAAAACAATTTAAACTTATATTTTTAAAAAATGTTTTCTTTAGTGTAATTCAGTCGTTATTAAGTAAAATATAGTTACTGGTACATATATTATAGTGGATATTCAACTGAAAAGAGTCGACCAAATCTTCCGGATCCGCCGTCACAGCGTAATATATTGATATGGAAGTGGTGTAACTTTGACGTAGAATTATCCCGTACTAAATGGACTATATATGTGAATATGAATGCAATTACATGTGGTTCCACATCACAATCCACTCCAGAAATCCAGTCGTTAGCCAGAATTAGGAGCAAAAGATAGACCAAGCAACTCAACAGCCTCCTACTCATTAACGTCATTATCTAATGGAATCACGAAAATGCTGTTTACCTAACGAAACCCATCAATCGAAATATCCACAGCATCAGATTCCATCCAAATCAATTCTCACATACCTAATATGAACATGTTTCCAAAATAAAAATATCTCCATCTCAATTTTTTCATTGTTCTAAAGAATCTACTGTACGATTAGTTAAATAATATTCAAACTAATCAATAATAACTACTCTCAAACCTTATTTACATATTAATGTTACTTTTCACGCCTTACACAATCTTTTTTTGTCATTTATGTGGAAATTCCCAATGAAAAAATGTCTCATTATTTTTCTTATTCTACAATTTAATAATTAAAAAAAATAATATATTTAATCAAAAATGAAATAAAAATTTATATTATTCAGAATAGATTTTTAACTGATTCTACTCACGAAAACAAAATAATGTTATTATATGTTCGGTAAGGTTGTTGTGTTGGTTTTGTGTTAAAAGAAAACATTTTAATTGAATATTCATTCACATATTGAAACTATTCCATGGAGATGGAAAATTTACAACCAACAAAGTTTTGGTTATGGCCCCAATGAAAAACAATCTGCAGGTACTTTACGCCAGCCTCAACGAGGAACCAAACCTTTTAATGCTATTAACTGATTGAATGACTAGCGAATAAATAAATAAATAAATGGATAGATGAGCTTTCAATCCATTCCATCACCTAAAATTGGAGTAAGTTAAACATCTAAAATAATTAAACTTTTTAATTATCAACTATAGAATGTGATCCATCTCTTATATTCGACCGGATAGA
>JAODKO010003540.1:0-21538 GCA_027576895.1 Sciades mastersi | reverse complement strand
ATAAAATGTTTAAAGCCCGTTTTAATTCTGAAATTATTTTTAATCAGTTATGTTGATCATATCGTCTGGATATATAAGATTTTTTAATGATTCTAAATACCTAATTTGAATCTTTGAGGGAACATGTCCTGATTACGCAGTTTCAAATAAATTCAACTTGACGAAATAATATAACAATTTAAATTATTTAGGAAAATCCATGATATTTATGTGTATATAAAAATATCTATCTGGAGTATTATTGTTCATAAAAATTCGTCACAATTAGAATAAGATTTGTATTTCGTTAAAAATTTGCACATTAAATTCATAATTTACTTGATTTAATTAATTGTTTTGTCCTCACTCCCCTACAAAGCCGGGTTTCGCATTATTAATTATGTATACATAACTTATAATATAAAATTTCTGTTTATAATATTATTTGAAAAAAGACACAAATTGTAAAATTAACTAATAATATTTAACTAAACAACGAAAACAATTATACTTATAGTGCTAATTTATTTTATAATTATTGAATTGTTCGACTGTATGTTCTACTCTTCGACATTGATTTTGAATGCTTTAATGCAAATTTTTTTCCATTACATGTGACAATATATTTTTGTGGGGGTTTTTTAGATCCGAAAGCGGACAGTAGATGTTTTCTCATTTCATTGTTTCCAACAACAACAATCAAAAACAGGAACATTCCAACCGAATTGTTAACACAATTGGAAATCAACGTTATAACTTGACTTCGAAAGAATGAGGATAAGATTTGAATGAGCATTGGAGTTCCTAGTAAGGTGAACAAGAAGAACAACTGTTTTGTGCGTCGTGCTAATGATATCTTCTTTCTGGATGTGTGGTCCGATTTGCGAATGTTTCTGAAAATCAAAACACATATCACGACGTTGAAAAACAATATGAACGAGCCAGGGATAGTCAATGTTGCCAGTTTAACAGTCCCAAATGGTGCACAACTACAATATTGGTAGTTGAATAAATATTCATCAACAATAACAAGTAAAATTACTTATTATCTTTTATATAATGATGTGGATAGAACACTCCACAGATGATAACCACCAAAATGGGAATCACTAAAATCAAAGAATATTTAATTTAAATTCAATAAATCCAACCAAATATTTACCCCATATAATGATAGTGATCCATTTTAGAACAATTGAATTAACTTGCTCCATCGTAAGTACCAAGTTTTTGAGTAACAAAAACCCATGCAAAAACAACGCAAGGTATTGACTCATGAGAGCGTAATGTAGGAAGATGGCAACTCTGAAACAAATAGTTCTATTCTTTTTGGCCAAATTTGCCAAAATAAACGCAAAATGGAACATAAATATTGCAATACACATCCATAATATAGCCAACGATCTTAGTTTCATTCGATCTCTAACAAAAAATATTACATACAAACATTCTAAAAATACAATAACTTACTTTGATGTCAATATACATGTGATTGTAAGAACCAAAAATAATAGAGAGATCATGGTTAATATCAACGATATTTCGTGTTGATGATTTTCGTCGAATGTGTAGTCATGATCAAAAACATCAAATATAATGGCATAACTTGTTGTGTGATTACATTTACAAGTGTAGTTTGTGTAGCTAGTTGATAAAGGAACCTTATCTATGAGAGAACAATGTGTCTGTTCCCATATTGCGTCGTTTTCTGTCCAATAAAAATATGTTATAAACAACTAGTCCACAATTAAACCTACCATTCAATGTGACACAACGGAAATTTTTACGTCTATTCACATCAATTATTTGGCTGAATATTACGCTCAATTTTTTAGTCTGATTGTTGGTTATCTTTACTACAATAGTATCACCCGCAATTTGATCCACTGAGTGAGGTGTAGTCTCTGTTACTACGCTCTTTGCTATAGCTACAACAATTCTGTTCTCTTGTTTGGTTGAAGCAATCATTGAAGAATATCTCACATTCAGATAGGTGGATTTTACGGTATCGATGGTTTCTTTCCAAGGTGTTAAAAGGCTTGAAATTTCATTGGTTGCGAACGGTTTGGACGCATAAAGCGATCCAATGGATTCCGTTGAGTCGAATGCAGCTGTTTTTATATTATCAGTTTCTACATCGTTTGAATATTCAAAGTTCAAAATATTTTTATCCAACAACATTATCTGTTTCAAAAACCTTTCAAAACAAGCATTAAAATTAGACTTCAATCGGAATAACTCACTTATCTTCTTCAATTTTTAAAACAATTTCATCCTCTTGTTGAGGAGTGTTTTCGTCGTTTACTATTATAAATTTAAACTTATTTAATGTTTATAACAGTTTTTTATTTACTTGGTTTTTGTTCTTTATAGACAACGTTGTCCCAAGCTTTGACAAATTTTTCGAGACACTATGGTTTTTTATAATTATAAAAAACGATATTTAATTCACAGACCATGGATCGGATATTAATCTCTTCTAATGTTTTCTTCAACAATTCCGATTCTGATAGAATTGCTTCCCAGTCAACTTTACGTTAAATTAGAGTTTATCAAAAAAGAAATAATTTACGTTCAATTTTTAATTCATTGACACCGGTGATTTCACCAGAATCAAAATATAATTGATGAGTTTTTAGTTGGTCGACTTTACCAAGTTCCAATCGACATATTCTTGAATGGCACGGCAATGGAACATAAGTATGTTTTGAACTTTGGAGTGTTTTGTTGTTGACATCCTTTAAAAACCAGTTCAAAAATATTTTTGTAAAATCTTCCTCCAACACAAATTCCACCAACAAATTGGCATTTTCGTATTTGTATGTGACATCAAATTTACTTTTTTCTAAAGAATAAATTATTTAATAGTTATTAAAATTGTATCTTACCTCTCTTAAGTTCAATCGGTGTCTTTTTTTGTAGCAAATCTGATTCAACCTCAATACGAGAATAGACTTGTTTATTTTCGAGATCCACCAAAGTCTCACAAACACCTTCAATACATTCCATTATACTGCTGTAAGATGCATATTGGATTGTATCAGTAGGGAGAGGTATGTTTTGTTTCTTGAGCGGAATGTGTTTGATTTTTAATGCAAGTCTGTTTATTGGTATTTCCGGTTTTATTACGAGCAAAAGTTTTCCATCATTCCATTTGTGACGTAAGTCATAATCCATTGGCACTTAATTTTAGTTTTAACAAGCTACTATAATGTAATATAAATACTTTTGACATTTATTTGATGGCTCTGTTTGGATTGTAAATATTTGGAATCTATGTCGAGGTAGTATTCGGAATTATATTCCACGCTCAAAATTTCAAACACAAATTCTGACTTATTTCCAGTTAATTTTTCAGTTTTAGTCTTAAAAGGTTTTGAATTTTTTGCATTTTGCAAATTATAAGTAAATTCAATCTTCTCGTACGTCATGTTTAGATTTAGTTGTACAATGAGTGCAATTTTATCGTCGCTATCCTTTCGGTAAGTGTAGGCCAACTTGTAACTACTTGGCACTACATATAAAACATCAAATTATTGTAAAAATTGCAACAATTCAGACCTTTCTCTATTAAAACACTTTCTTCCATACAGTCAGGTAATGTTAGAGACAATCTGTAATCTTTTTTGTTGTCTATTCCCGTTATATTAAAATCACATGCCCTATTTTGACAAGTCACTGTCGTCGATTTTAACTCTACAGTCGTGACATCTGCAACTTTTTTCAGCGAATAAGTAACGTCAGCTTCCTTCAGCGAATAAGTAACTTTAAGGTTTTCGTAATTATCCAACAATCCAACAACAACGGACAATTGGTCCTCAGCAGTATATCGGTTTTCAACATAAGAGAATGGACAAAGATCTAATATTTCGAAATTCAATTTCATTTAACATTGAATTATTCTTAAATACCTTTATTCACGTCATGTTTATATGGTTTGATATTTTTTGCAAATTGCAACAATAATATTTTATCAACTCTGAAGTTTAAATCTTCAATCTCAAATTCACAAACATTTTTATTGCAATTAAGAATCTGTTCTTTTTGATTTTGTGTATCCATATTGGCTTTAGTGTTGTCATATACTCCATAAAATATAACCAACTGTTTGATTTCTTCGTTTTTAGATAAAGTTAACGTAATATCCAACTTGTGATGACTCCATACATATTTTAGTGCGTAGTCGAAATTTTCTAAAAACATGTAGATATTTTATTACAATAAATAACAGTTGATTACTTTCAATTGTCAACGTTTGGTCTCCTATTAGATCATCCGATTCAAACGATAACTTGTGCTGCTTTGTTGGATCCAACCAACCAGCATGGATGATATATACTCCATTATTTCTTGTCTTCTTTTTCAAAACATTATTAGAACCCTTGACTATAACACCATTTTCTGTTGCATTCCATTTAAGCCATATATGTCTGAAGAATTTATCCAATGTAAGTTCAACTAGTGAGTTATTGTCTTGATAATAATGTCTTTTTTTAAATGTGCTAGGTTCTATATATAATAGATAAAATTTACAACAAAACGGGAAATATTTTTTTACCTCGTTGTAAGATAATTGGTTCTTTCGTCATTAAAATACCCGATGAAACCTTTAGTTTATAATATTCCAAAGGTTTAAAATTGGATATTGAATGCTCACAAACACCTGAACTACATGTTATTATGCCGTTGAATGTTAGTTTTTCGGTGAGATCATTGAATTGGCCGTCTGCCATTTTTTCGGCAACGATACACTCAATTTCAACCGATAGTTCTTTGATTGGTAGTTCTGGATGTATTTTAATTAAGAGATTACTACCAATAGGTTTCACTTCAAGTGTATAATCCAATGAATCTAAATTAATTTATTTGTTTTAAATAGACTAGAATAATTAGAATTCACCTCCCAAGACGATGTTTCTATGAATATTATTTAACAGATAATCTGAGGTGATCTCTAACTCGTATGTCATACTGATGTCAACATTATCAACTTCAAATTTAAATGTATTTTCATCAGAATTATACGTGTTTTTTGTGGAGAGATTTACAATTTCCGATTTACTATTTCTTAATTTCCAATCCAAAACAATTTTCTTATAAGGTAACTTTACATCCAATTGAACGACTAACGCAACTTGATGTGAGTTCTTTTTTATATAATCATATTTCATATCATAATTGCTTTGAACTAAATAAGATATTTTATACAGTATATATATAACCACTTCTAACTTTTTTTGATTTCAAATGTCTTTTCTTCGCACAATGGTATTCTCAAATTAAAGGTGTAATCGTTTGTGTTTTTTATTCCATTAATGTTGAATGCACATTTGTGATCTGTACAAACTATGTTTTCCGTTCTATTTATCGTAAAACCATTTTCACCATTAACAGTATAACTAAAGTCTAATGTTGGGTATTCATGTAAGAGTTCAATGTCTATAGATAATTCCTCGTTAGATGTGTATTTTTTGGTCAAAACAGAGTAGGGACAAGGTTCTTAAAAAATAATGTTAATACGTTTTAATAATTCAGTCACTCTAAATACCTTTTTCTATGGCATGTTTAAACAAATTTGCATTTTCTGTATTTTTTACGAACCGTAACAACATGACATTATTGACTTGATTGTTTACGGCTGGAATTTCAAGAGTACAAGCATTATTTTGGCATTCAATATTTTTTTCTTTCAATGTTGAACTAGCTGTTTTTGAGGTATCTTCACTAATTTCATAATATAGATCAATATTGGAAATTGATTTTTCCGTGTTTAAGGATATCATAACCTTCAACTTATGGTAAACCCAATAATATCTGAAATCGTATTCAAATCTCTCTACAAGTAAAACATTAAAAATATGATAAACATCAAAATTATAGATATTTTGTTGGTTGAATTTGCAATTAGATACAATAAATTACCTGCAATTGCAACATCTCTCACATTGTTCCGTCCATCTGATTCAACGGTAAGCGTGTATGATTTGGTTGGGTCGGTCACGCCTAGATCCAACCTAAATTCTTTACTTTTGATTGTGACTTTTTCGAATCCGCCACTGGACTTTTTGATACTTTTACCATTATCCTTTAAATCCCATTTTAACGATATATATTTAAAATTTTTAGCAAATTTAAATTTCGCCAATAATTTATTATTTTCATAGAGGGGTTCAATTTCATAAGTAGTAAGCTCTGTAAAATAAGACATATAAAAAATGAATCAAAACAAGATGGTATACCTCTTTCTACGAACAATGGACTAGCCGGTTTTAGCGTGTTTGATGTTATTTCAATCTTGTAATGTTCATCCTTATTTGTTTTTGTCAATGGGTGACTACAAATTTTGCCATCGCATTTGATAGTACCATCAAACGTTGAAACGTCAAATAAATCTTCAAATTCAGCTTTTCCCATTTTTGCAACCACTACACATTTAACTTTTAAAGTTAAATGTTTCACGGGGAAATGTGGTTGTATGTCAATTGCAAGTTGTTCACCAATCCATTTTTTAGTGATAGAATATTCCATTGGTTCTAAATTTTCGTAGATTTAAATATTTATTAAACAAAATCTACTTTCTAAAATGAGGTTTCTGTGAGTCTTGTATTTTAGGTAATCAGACGTGATTTCTAGTTCATATTTTACGTTTACTTCAACATTTGTAATTTTGAAAATAAACAAGCCAGATTGTTGAGAATGTTTCAAAATTTTTATCGCATCGTTTGTAACTTCCGATGTAGCAGATTTTAATTTATAATTCAACTTTATTTCCTCATAAGGTAAAATCAAACTCAACTGTACATTAAGTGAAACTTGATCAGAAGAGTCATCTTTTTCATAGCTGTGCGTTAATTTATAATCACTTGACTCTATTATATAAAAGAATTAAGTGTATGAAACATAGAATATTTTACCTCTTTTAATTGCAAAAGTTTGCTCATTACAATGTGTCATCGTCAATCCAAGCTTATATTCTTTCGTGCTTTCTATGTCTTTAATAACAAATTTGCAGGCTTTGCTCTCACATGATATTTTTGCCACAGGTGACACTTTTTCGGCAGATTCGTCAACTTCCTTGAGAGTATAAGTAATATATAAATTAGGTTGTTCAGATCGAAGTCCTATTTCCACTGACAATTCATGATTTGACGTATATTTATTAGTTAAACCGGAGAATGGGCAAATTCCTACATAATTCCAATTATTAGTTTTTAATGATCGTATTTTTTGTACCTTTCATTATTGTGTGTTCATAAGAAGTTGAGATTTTTGTGTCCTCGGCAAATTTAAAAGACAATGTGTTATCCTTCGTACTATCCAAATGTTCAATGTAGCAAGTACAAAAGTTGTTTGTACAATTAATATATGTTTGTTCTATTTTTTGAGAGTCAGTATATTGGGTTTTATAATATATTTCCAAGTTTTGCACAGATTCAACGTCTTCCAAAGTAACGTCAACTTTCAAATAAGTATGTAACCAACTGAATTTAAATTTAGGGGTAAATCTTTCTATAATTAATAAAAAGGCATTAGCACAAACATATAAATGATGATCTTAAGTAATAATTATGTGTAGATTACTTTGTATAGTTAATTCCTCATCTCCCTTAAGTTCTTCTGACTCAAACGAGAGAACGTACTGCTTGGTCGGATCCAGTTTATCAAAGTTTAGAGTAAATTTTCCCCCAACTCTGGTTATTTCATTAAACTCTTTGTTAGAACTTTTAACCACCACACCTTGTTCATCAGTTAAAGTCCATTTTATGAATATTTTGTTAAAATTTTTATCCAACGTAAATTGTGCCTGCAATCTATTATCTTCATACATAGAAACGGCTTGAAATGTACTAGGTTCTAAAATACAAACAAATTTTTAATATCACATTAAAAACTCATATATTACCTCTTTTTACTAATACTGGTTCTTGGAGCTTCAAAATACTGGAAACAAGTTTAATCTTATAATTTTCGAGTCCATTGGTTTGGAAGAGAGAATGTTCACAAACTCCTAAAGCACAATTTATGATGCTTACGAAGGATTCTTCCTTAGTATCGCTGAATTGTTCATTTCCCTTTTTTTCAAGAACGATATATGTAATTTCAGTCTTTAACTCTTTGACCGGTAAATCTGGTACTATTTTAATTGATACATGGTCGTTCTTCCATTTGGTTTCAAGAGTGTAATCCATTGGCTCTAAATTTTGCCATCAAAGAATTTACTCAGCTAAGTTTAATATTTACCTGGTAACTTAATTTCATGTTTTTTTTCAACAAGGTAATCTGATATGATCTCAAGTTGATATGTCGCACTAGCGTCAATATTTTCAATTCCGAAATGGAATGATTTGGAATCATAAGAATATTTCAACGTTTCATCATCTGACTTTTTCAAGCTATCATTATCATTAAAATCTTTCAAGTTCCATTTCAAAACAATTTCCTCATAGGGTAGGTTCACTTTCAAATCAAAAATAAGTGAAACTTCACTTGGACTGGTTTTTTTATAACTATATGTGAAGTCGTATGAACTAGGTACTAAAAAAAGTTTAATTATGAAATATAAAAAATCACATACCTTTTTCAACTTTGGATTGTTTCTTTTCACAAAGTGGTATATTCAACTCGAAATTATAGTCAATAGTTTTATTAACTTTTGCTATGGTAAACTGACATTTTTTACTCTCGCAAATCACTTCTTCAGAATTGGTAATGGTACTACCATCATTTCCCTTAAGATAATAGCTGATCTTTAAATTTTTGAACTCTACCAAAAGTCCAATTTCCACTAACAATCCATCATTTTCCACATATCTTTCTGTTGAACTGGAATATGGGCATGGTTCTAGATCAGTTCGTCAAATTCCCTATTCAGAATAATAAAAAATAAACCTTTGTCGATTTTATGTTCATGTCTTTTTGGATACTCATTCTTTCCAGCAAACTGTAAAGATAATGTGTTGTCGTTTTGATAATCTATTTCATTAATTTCAAACTTGCAGCCATTGTTATTGCAGTTGATTTCACGTTGAACTTCCGGTAAATTATTTTCTGTTTTGATAAAATTACTAACTTTATAATTTATATTTAATGTTTTGATGGCTGTTTTGGTTGGAGATAATGTTAATTCAATCTTCAACTTGTGATAGTCCCAACCATATTTCAGTTGATAAGTGAATCTCTCTGTAGTTTAATAAATATTTACGTAAATAATGACGTGATTACTTTCTATTATTAACTCTTTTACATTGATGAGATCATCCGATTCAAACGAAAGTGTATATCGTTTTGTGGGATCAACCAAATCTAGATCCAGGTTGAATTTTTTGTTACTTATATCCATTGCGCTAAACAAATTTTTTGAACTCTTGATTTTTTTGTTATTCTCATCGATTAGATCCCATTTTAAAATCGCATTCTTGAAGTCTTTTTCTAACGTGAATTTCACCATCAACCTATTCTCTTCGTAAGTAGCTTCAACGTTATATGAACTAGGTTCTATAGAAACAATTAATAAATATATATGTATAATTGAAACATTCCTTGTTACCTCTTTCTGTGAAATAAGGTCCACTAGATTTCAATGCAGTAGACTCAATTTCGATTTTGTAGTATTCTAGTTTGTTGGTATTTTCCAACAAATACCTACAAATTTCGCCATTGCAATTTATTGTATTTTTTAAAAGTGATTTTTCCTCAAGATCTTTGAATTGATTTTTTCCTATCTTTTCACGAACAGCACATTTGATTTCAACAGGTAAGTGTTTGAGTGGATATTGTGGTTTTATTTCAATCCAAAGTTTGTCGTCTATCCATTTTTGTTCAAGGGAATATTCCATTGGAGCTGAATTATAATTACGAACAGTGATAGAAATTTAATATTTACTTTTTAACGAAATTATATTAGTTGTTTGTATTAGGGAATCAGATATGAGCTCAAGTTGGTACGTCGTAGTTACGTCAACATCTTCAATCTCAAATTCGAAAATTTCTGAAGCATCAGATTTAATGATATTTTCAACCCCAGATTTTACAGTTTGTGATTCACGCGTCTTTAAATTCCAATCCAATTTAATTTTTTCATAAGGTAATGTTGTACTCAAACGTACAACTAGCGATGTTTGATGTGTATTCTTCTTTCGATATCCATACGTTAATTGATATTTACTTTGCACTATAATATATTGTTTATTTTATATATTTAAATCTATCATACCTTTTTTAATTTCAAGTTGTTTTTCATCACACAGTGGCATTTTCAATTTATATATGTAATCCAATGTGTTTTTTACATTTAGACTAAAAGTGCATTTTTTATGGGAACAAGGCGCGGTTTTTGATATATTCTTAATAAGACCATTTTCATCCTCGATGATATAATTTGCTTCTAATTGTTTATACTCATACAACAAATCAATGACTACTGATAATTCATCATCAGATTTATAGTTTTTGGTCAATTTAAGATATGGACAAGGCTCTAAATGTTTATATAAATTTTGGGACAATCAGGTTCATCTATACCGGCTAAAATAGGATACGTATAAGACTTAGTATATTTCATATTTTCTTCGAATCGTAATACTACGATGTTCTCGACACTATTGTTTAATGGTGTGATTTCAAATGAACACACATCATTTTCACACGAAACATTTTCTTTTTGTAGAGATATGTCATCTGAGAGTTTTGATTTCTCATAAATTTTGTGATACACCTCCAAATTTGTTATGGATTCTCTAGTTGATGTTAGACCCAACTCAATCTTCAACTTATGATAATCCCAAGAATGTTTAAAAGTAAAACCAAATCTCTCTAAAATTGAGATATTAGTATAAACATATTTTTATATATTCGACTCCAATAAATACGCTTAATAATTACTTTGTATTTGGTACTCTTTTATATCGCTGAGTTCGTCTGATTTAAATTGCAACTTGTATGATTTAGTTGGGTCCAAACTACCAAGATTCAAGACAAACTCGCTGTTATTTTCCTCGATTTTGACGAATTGGTTGTTTGAACTCTCAATTGATGCATTTGTATCATCCAGTAACTTCCATTCGAGGAATATTTTTTTAAGACGTTTTTCCAATTGGAATTTAATTATTAGGACATTATTCTTATAAATTTGTTCGATACGATATGTACTCGGCTCTATTAAATAAATAAAATTTAAGTACCTATAATAAAACTATTAATTATCACCTCTTGCTACAACAAAAGGGGTTTTCTCTTGTAGAATATTTGATATGATTTTAACTTTGTAAAATTCCAAATTGTTAGTTTCGGTCAATAAATGTTTACACACTCCCAACTCACAAATTAAAACTCCATCAAACGCTTTGTATTCTTTTTTATCTTCAAATGAATCTTTTCCAGTTTTTTCGCTTACAGTGGATATGATTTGAACAGCTAATTTTTTCACCGGAAAATGTGGTCGTATTTCTAATGAAACTTTGTTCTCAATCCATTTCGTTTTTAGGCCGTAATTCATTGGTTCTAATTATCATGTCAAACAAATTTTCAAAAATGAATTATGATTTACGTTTCATGATGATATTTTTGTGAATCTTGTGTACAAGTTGATCAGATGTGATATCTAGTTCATAATTCATGTCCACTTCAACGTTTGTAATTTTAAACATAAATAAATTATGCTCTTGCAAAAGATTTAATGTTTCAGTTATTCCTTTAAAAATTCTTGAATCACTAGTTTTTAATATCCAGTTCAACTTTATTTTCTTATAAGGTAAGGTTAACTTCAATTTTACAACGAGGGAAGCTTGATCTGAATCTTCCTTTTCATAATTGTATATTATTTCATAATCACTTTGCTCTATTAAGTTTATTAATTTTTTGAAACAAAAAAATATTATACCTTTTTTAATTGTAAAAGATTGCTTATCACAATGTAATATGGTCAATCCAAGATCGTAATCTTTTGTGTTGTCTATTTTTGATATAGAAAAAGCACATTTTTGACCATCACATGATATTGTCCTTTTTTCCGGCTTTGTTTTAACGGATGTATCAACTTCCGTAAGGAAAAAATCAATATCTAAATCGCGGTGTTCGGATCGAAGTTGGATTTCCAGTGATAATTCATTGTTAGATGTTCGTTTACCAATTAAACCAGAAAAAGGACATGTTCCTACAAATAAAACATGTGAAATCGAATTGATTCAAAAGCTTTTTAACCTTTGGCTATTGTATGTTTATAATGTTGGGAGATGGTTGAGTCTTCTGCAAACTGAAATATCAATGTGTTATCTCCCTCGCTTTTAAAATTTTCAAGTTCAAAATCGCACACGTTATTATTGCAAACAGTTTCCATGCTTTTAATCGAATCGTTCGGTTTTTTATAATACATATTCAAGTTTTTGATCGATTCAGCTTCTTTCACACTGACTGTAACTATCAACCTTGTATTTTTCCAATCAAATTTGAATTCCGGTTTGAATCTCTCTATAAATTAATAAATAATATAAAATTACAATATCATATAATTATCAAATATTAATCACTTTTTATTGAAATAGAATTTTTTTGAGCGTCAAGATCGTCAGATTTAAACGATAGTGTGTATTGTTTAGTTGGATCCACTTGACCAAGCTCCAGCTTGAATATTCCATCTTTTTTCATTATTTCAACAAACAAGTTATTAGAACTTTTAATAAGGGCGCCGTTTTCATCATGTAAACTCCATTGTACGAAAATTTTAGTAAAATTTTCAACAAGAGTAAACTGCGCTTCCAATTTATTATTTTCATTTACAGCCTCAACGCTAAAATCACTAGGTTCTATTAAATAAACATTAATTATTGTGATAATATATTTTTATACCTCGTTCTACAATAATATGTTCTTTCTTTTGTAAAAACTTCGAGATAATCTCGATTTTGTAAGACTCAAACTTATTGGTATTTGCCAATATGTGTTGGCAAACACCTTCAACACATTCGATATTAATATTTGAATCTGTCGTTTTATCGGTGTTTTTGAATTGTTTATTTCCTGTTTTTTCAACAGTTATATATTTGACCTGAGCAGGCAAAATTTTAATCGAATATTGTGGTTGTATTTCAATCGAAATCTGTCCATTTTCTCGTTTTGTTTTGACAGAATAATCCATTGGTTCTAAATCGTTGCTTAAAAAATATTTAAGACGCGAAGGAAGTATACTTTTTAATTTGATTTCATGAATATTTTTTTTGAGCCAATCGGATGTTATCACAAGTTCATATTCCACACTTATGTCAACATCTGTGATTTCAAACGTAAAACCACCCAAATTATTTAATGATTGAGAAGACTCTTTTATTTTTTGATTGTTTTTCAATTTCCAACTTAGTTGAATTTTTTCATAAGTCACAACTGTTTTTAGTTTTATGTCTAGTGAAACTTGATTGGAATCAGTCTTTTTATAGTCGTATGTTAACGTGTAATCGCTGGGCGCTATAAAATTTTATTTATTACAATAATTCAAAAATATCATACTTTTTTTAATTAAATATATTCGACGGTCACACAACGGTATATTCAATTGAAGGTTGTAATCTTTTGTTTCAGCTATGTTCGATAACGTAAGATCACATTTCATATCTGAGCAATTGAATTTCTCCATCTTATTGGATATGTCTATATCAGTAACACCATCGACTTCCTTGAGAGAATAATCGATATCAAGTTGGTCATATTTGTGAGATAAGTTGATTCCAACTGTCAATTTGCCATCTGGTGTATATGCATGAGTTGACGCAGAGAATGGACATGGCTCTAAATATTTTAGCTAAATAAATTATATTAATAAGAAATTATTCACGTTTGATTATTTTTTGTGGATGAGGAGATGCATTTTCTGCAAATTGCAACAACAATACGTTGTCGATTTCATTATTTATGTTGTTGATTTGAAAATTGCACACATTACCGTTACAAGTAATTTTTTCTTTATTTTTGGTTAATTTATCTGAATCTTTGGTTTCCTCATAGAGCTCATAATATATTTCCGAATCATTAATTGTTTCTGGGGAGGATTTCATTGAAGTAAATATCAATTTACCGTTCAGTTTTTGATAACTCATTGTATACGTGAATTCATAAGTGAATCTCTCTATAATTAAATAAATAATTAAAGGTATCTATTTCATACTTGGTATAATAAGTGTATTTGATTTTTTGTCAAGTTTATCTGATTCAAATATCAATTTATATTCTTTTGTTTGATCCAAATACCCAAGACGCAAAGAAAATGAATCACCACTTGTTTCCATTCTTTGGAATTTATCGTTAGAACTTTTTATTTTTTGATTATTTTCGGTTAGAGACCATTTTAACATAATATCTGCCGTAGTTTTTGATAATTTAAATGTGACTTCTGAAATCTCATCATTGCCACCGTAGTTATGTGCAATTTCGAATGAAACAGGTTCTTAAAAATAACAGTTTTACACTAAAATAAAACTAATTTTATTACCTCGGTATAAAAACACAGAATCTTTTTTTTCCAAAATTTCTGAGTTTACTTCAACATTGTACGATTTCTCATTGTTAGAATATTTTAACAAAATTGAGCAAAGTTTGTTAACACATTCCAAAATTTCAGTAAAAGCTATACGTTCGTTGGTTTCATCGTATTGTCCTTCTTCATTTCTTTCCACTTTTATAGCTTTGATACTTACTGGAAGTTGGTGTATCGCTTTACTTAATGTTATATCGATCAAAAGTTTGTTGTCTTTCCATTTTGTTCCTAGTTCATATTCCATGGGTACTAAAATAGCAGTCATAAATAAAAACTAAAATCCACATAGTTAGATTTACCTTTAACATCAATAGATGTGTCATCCTGTGTGACAAGAGAATCGGAAATTAATTTGAGCTTGTATAGAGTTTCATTATCAACATCTGGTATTTCAAATTCGAATATTGAACTCTCTTTCACCAGCTCCACCAATTTACTCAAATATTCATTGGATTTAGATCCTTGATTCTTGGATAAAGACCATTTTACTGAAATTTTTTTATATTCTCTGTTGGTTAGTTTTAGTTGTACAGAAATTACAACTTTATCATCCTTTCCTTTTCGATAAAAATACTTCAACTCGTAACTGCTTGGCACTAGAAAATTTTTTATTTAGTTGAGAAATATGTAACTGGTAAGGTCAAATTTAGTATTATAGTTGTATTTTTTAAAAATACTTTGTAAAACACGTGGTAATAACAAGAATAAAAAATATGAAACTTTTATTTTAGGAAATGAACTCTTATACTTAAAAACTCCCACGTACTACTTTGTAAATATTATATAACATGATGATGAGGTTAATCAAATGTGTTGGTTTAATATCAGATGAATCGTACAAAATTTGTTACCTTTATCGATTAAAGCAACATTATAAAAGCTTTTATTGCTAGTATAATTCACTACCAAATGGTAGTTATGGATAGTTAAGACGACGTCAGGAATGGTGAATTCATTGCAAGAGGATAAAGACGCACAAACCGTCGTATCCGTGCATTTTTTAATGTAGGGTTTTGCGGGATCATCTCGCTCTCGAAGCGCCCATATACATGTTGGACTGGCGACGACATTTCCCCCAGTGGGAGGAGTAGTTTTCACAGTTATAGTTTTACCATTCCGTGTTATTCCAATATTTATTCGTTTTTGGGGGTCAGTAGGGGGCGTTGGAAGAGGGTCTATGTTTTAATTCAACATCATCAACAAATAAATGCTTATATAATTGAACAATTATTACTTTTAGGTATATCTATTGTAACTTCTCCATCGGAAAAGACGGAAGTGACCAAAACTTGATATTCATCATCTGCATTGTAGTTTTCACTGAATATGATATCAGAGCACAAAGGTAGTTGTTTGCAGGATGATATTGTAGAGGTTGCATCAATTATCTTGTTTGGTACCACTTCGCAATTATATACTAGTTCGAATTTTTCTCTTCTCTTGGCTTTTACTTTGAAGCTGCAAGTCGCTTCGGAATCCGCAGGCAACAATGTTCCTTCCACTTTAAACCCTCGATCAATAAAAGTTGATGTGAGTTTAAGTGTTGATAATGCTATATTTTAAATAATCAATTTAATTTTTTGTTTCAATAATTTACTGATTACCTGTAGTAACGGGAAAATTCTTGGTTCCAAATATTTTGTGCGTATCAACTTTAATATAATATTTAGTATTCGAAGTTAGTCCTACAATCGTTTTGGTTTCTGTGCAATATCCTTTGCAAGGGTAAGTGTCCTCACACATTGCAGGCACAAAACCTTTATTTTTAGAAAGACTAACATAATACGAACATGTAACATCTAACGTCGGTTTTTTATCTCCTCTCATTGCTTTGAATGATACAGCCTTACCGCGTGGTTTTGGAGCATTATTAAGAGTTCTTGCCATATTAAAAGACCCTAAATATTTAGTTATTTGAATACGTGATATACTAAATGTATATATATACGATATGTCATAAAATATTGATATCTAAAAGTAGGCAGGCCATTGTTCGGAACATCGGTAACATCATATATAAATGGTCTCCAATGTTCAAGATCCTCTAATAGGATATTGGACCTACAAAAATAAGAATTACGACTGTTAAGTCCATTATATCTTATATTTAAGGTAGGGGAAGTGATGGGTTGATCTGCTTCGTAAATCCCGTAATTACACATCACATTGTGACGTTTAGGGTTGAAGCTGGTTTCATAATTATCTAATACTATACTCAGAAAATCATGATTTGGGTGACGCAATGTTAAGAAATTTGTATTAAAGAGAGCTATAAAAAAATTGATAAAAATATCAATTATTAAAAATATTACGCATCTTTTTTTGTATATTTCCAGAATACATAGTGTCACTTTTTTCCAACGGAGTATGTCTAGTTTGAATCAATATCTCAACCTCTTCGGAAGCTTTAATAGAAATTTCCACATCGTCACATGGAGCATAACAATCTTTTCCATCACCACCTCCACAACTGGAAATGAAATTATCCGTATTTGTTGTTGTGACTTTATTTGGTAAATTTCTCATTGCAAAACGACAAATTTCGTTAGGAAACTTATTACTGAATTTTAAAGTACATTTTTGGTTTTTGATGCAATGTGGATGGTAATAAAATCGATTAACATGAAGGTTTTCTAATGTGTATTTGTTCTGAAGTTCATAAAAGAAACTTGGATAATTTTCACAACGCATTTCATAATGTGGTATCTTTAGATCGAAACCAATGCCATCAAATTTTAAAGTGTTGATACAACTATCTCCCGCTTCTATTTTGCGATATATAACATTTGCGTATTGTAATTGGCAAGAAACAGGTTGGCATGTTTTAACCTTCAGAGCGATCCTAGCTCTTTCGTCATTATCAATTTCTATCTGGGGGTTCACCAGTAATGCTATAAAATAATCATATAAGAGTATGTTCTCCAATTTGACTTACGTATCTCAAACCCAAACACAATAGCTTCATTAGGTTGGTGGACAGCTTTGGAGATTGTGTCAGCAACTGAAATTGAAGTATACTTTGTCCGTGGGGAAAATACGTCAAATTTAAACATTTTTGTATCCACAGTGCATGAGCTAACACATTTGTCAGTCGTCATATCGGCCTGATTATTGTCTGGACAGGTGGTTATGTCGTTAAAACTATCATCTAAGTCGTTCGACTTTGTGATATAACATTTTTTGTGTGAAATTTTAGCTCCACTCAATCCAAGTTTAACTTTCATTTCACCATCTACATCTCTCACGAGTTTGTAGGTGAGGATGTTTGAATTGGTTGCCTTCGCATTAGGCAAAATAATTAATACTATATTAAAATATACACAAAAACACAACAACCACAATACGAATAATTACAAAAGAATGAAAAGTAAAGACCCATTGTATGGATGTTGTGTTTCATGTTGTAACTGCTTTAAATACGAAAACTGACGTTCCATACGTAAACGAATAATCCATTGACGATACAATGAATACGCGATTAAAACCTCTATTTAGGAATTATCGTAATATTATTATAATGATTGAAAAAGTTTCATTAAAAAATAATCGTATTTAAATATAATTATCTCTAATTTTTTAAAATAGGAAGCATTTTACATAACTTCTTTAAAAATATAAATATAGTTACTTATTAGAAATAGTTTCACTAATAAAGAGTTCTTTTAAATATCAGAAAACTTGTCGGAAAATACCGATATTAGATTTTGTTTTTATCTATAACCGAAATTATTGTATTTATACAATTAGTTTTAGCATAACAAATTACGAAAGACGCAAATTTATAGCATAAACACCAAAAAGTCACACTTTACTCTTAACACATTGATAAAAATAATTTTTAAAAACTGCATGTGGAATGTTTTGATTGAATACATTAATTTCTTCGATATATTTCCCCATGTCTAAAAATATTTATCAATGTCTTTACTTGACATAAACTCTATTATCATAATTAAAATTGTATCCGTCAAATTAAAAGAAAAATTTTTAGATGGTTCTATGAATTTGATTCCATTTATTATCTATGATGCATATGAACAATTGACTTAATACGAAGATTAGAATGATTTACTGAATACCAATTGTCTTCTTGGATGGATTCCTGATTGTTTTCGATAATGATGGTCTTTTTCTAATTCTTTAATTTGAGCACATATATCATAAATTATTTTAATGTCGGTTTTTGATCTAAAAACCTATTATTGTATCATTTATTTTATGATAAATCAGATGAAATTATGGCTTGAGTTTATTCAACCTTTGAATACCTGCTATAAATACAGTTTTATGTTTTATATTTTATTGGTTTATTATAATTTAAAAAAAACTACTTTATGTTGATAAAATGACACATAAATCTCGGTCACTCGAAAACCGCTAATTCATCGTGTCAGACGAATTTTCGACTATATATATAGATTTGTATTAAATATCCCAAATTATTTAACTCGAATAAACCTAACACTTAGAATTTCCATTCGTTTAATTTTTTAGTAACGTCGTTATTTTCTAAAAAACATGAAATTCATTATCGCAATAGTAGTAGTAGTAGTTATAACTTTGTTCAATTATAAACATTTTATAAACTCAGCCAGCATAGCATGGTAATTTACTTTTCATGTATTCATCAATTAATGGATTGTTTCTACACAAAAATATAAAAGTTTTTCTTACAACTCCAAAAATTTATTTAAATTAATTTATAGGAGGGCATAAAAATAGTCAAACCCTCTTTTATCATTAATATATCTCTAAAACTATAATATTTAATGAGTAAAAATGTATATATGACAGTTCAATAATCAAAATTTACATGATCAACTCAAGAGATATCCTCGAATGTTTATGTACTTAAACCATTCTAAAATAGGTTCATAAAAAATATTTATCTACGTAAAAAGGTAGCAAATAAATACTATAGCTAATTCTATTCATTGTGAATTTCTCGCAAATTCATCAGTGTAGTAAAATGGTATCCAGAATTTCCTGTGTGATTATTATTCTGTTTTTTCTTTTTCCAACTCCGAAAAGTGATTATTTCTGTTAATTATCAAGCAGAAAACTTAATAATGTGTAATTAGGTTTTATTACATCTATACCCATAAATAATGAAGTAGTAGAAATTGTTTACTTGAATGATGTTCATGTTTTTGATGGATATAGCGATGGAACGATCCAAAATATCTCAAACGTATGGAAAAAACTCAATACGTTCATCTTGATATTCATAAACCAAGTAGCACAGTAAATTGTTTGGTTAATAGTTCCCTATTGTAAAGCCACTTTTATAAGATACAAATTGATGCTCGTGATCCAAATTATTTGAAAAAAGTTATATTTAAATCAATGCAAGTATTTATTAATGTTTATATTTTGTGATAGTTAACCCATTATAGAGTTATTCCTGGCATAATATTAAGATAATTATCAAATCGTTCAAACCCAGTAATTTTGTTGAAAGAAGAATAAGTCTGGAGAACATGGTGCCGGAATTTCGTAAATTTCTCATGAGATTGAAAGTAGAGCGTGGCTTCCATATAGCTTTTGTGTACTGCATAATAAAAATGGTTGATGTAATGTTGGATGGTGTAGGCATCAGCCTGAAGCTAGAAGTGGCCAAGCAGTTGGCATCGCACTTTATGTTCCTCATATGTTTCCAAGATTTGGCACCGCACTAATACAGGTTGAATACAACTTTTATATTATTTTATGACGTCAAACCAACAATAATAATAATAATTTTAATAATAATAGATAGCCAGTGATAGAGAACTTAAGCTAGGAGTAGATCAAATAACTTTCACTCACGAATTAGGTCATCTATTGGGAGTTTCCCATGTTACTAAAAATAGTACTTTAATATTAGCTTCCAACACTCTCATGTTCAATTATTTGTAGCTGGTGGATGTTTTAACGAAGATTTGGGTTGTATTATGCGTCCCGTTTCTTTTGAATGGTATATATATATTTTTTTCGGTGTTTATAGGTTGAGAATATTTTTTATCGTAGGCCAAACGATGAAGTACCATATCCGCCCGCGTTTAGCGCGCGAGGTTTCAAAGATTTTCATAAATATTTAACAGATCATCATGAACTAGACAATTTACAAGTTTTAACATATGATATTTTGATAAAATATAAATTGCTTTTGTTGTGTAACAATGTGTAGAAAAATGTCAATCTTCCAGAGTTTCGATTCTGTGGGAATGGTATGGTGGATCCTGGTGAAGAGTGTGATTGTGGTTTCGAGGCCAATTGTATTCTAAGCGGTGAAATTGATTGTTGCGATTTGAAAACTTGTAAACTCAAACAAGGTGCACAATGTTCATTGGGAGAATGTTGTGAGTCTTGTAAAGTAGTTTTTATCCACACAACAATTTATTCTCGTAATGCTTTCAATCCATCAACATCACCATCTAGTTTAGAAAGGGTGTAGTGTGCTTTAACGGAGATGAATGTCATAATCGAGAAGTTTGTGCAGGAAACAGTCCATACGTAATTAAACTGTCATTTTCTCTACACACATTAATATAATTATTGGGATTAGTGTCCTGTTGTAAACAGTAAACCTGACGGAGCTCCTTGTCGCCAAGGCAATGTAAAAATACGATTTAAAAATAGTTGTAAGATTTGAATTAAGTCATTCTGTGTTGGTGGAGTATGTACTGATGGTAATCAGCATTGTATTCGCGCACAAGGTTCGGGTATATGCTTTCTATGTCGATATTATTCACGAAATATACTTGCTTTAATAGATGCAGTGAGATATGAACCAGGTTGTATTGAGATACTTGAGAACTTTAAAAAATATGATTTGACACCGATAAACGAAAGAACAAGGTGGTTAGGATATTGTAGAAAGAATTTTTTACTTTTTTTCCAATAGAGAATCACATTGTGGTGTGGTGCCTTGTTTCGTCCCATCAGGAGTCAGAATGAACGGAAAATATTATGACCATTATCGGCTCGGAGGAAAGTGCATGTAGAACTAATAACAAAGTGAATTGTATTAACAATTGTTTAGGTTGTTGGAAATAT
>JAODKO010003442.1:1704-14390 GCA_027576895.1 Sciades mastersi | reverse complement strand
TTTTGGAGCATTCTTTTGTTGTTGCGATGATTCAGCAAAGAGGCTATAACTTGGCCAGTTTCAGCGTAGATTTCTTCCGCAGTAGGTTCATAGCCTGGTATATTGAATCTTTCTTTCAAGCTATCGTAATTGTTCTTACTGAAACTTGCCGCTAGATTGTCGTTTGGATCTTCGTTGATAATTTTTTCGTACACCGGAGAGCGGGGTTTGAGGACAAGTTTATTTTGTACACCCTCCAAAGTTTTTTTGATTTTTTGAATCATATTGGCGTTGGGTGAGATGTTGACATTATTGTTTTCTTCACCATCACCATCAACATTATCATCATTATCATTATCATCATCAGAATTATTCTTCTTCGCATTATCGTTTGACTCATCCTCATTTTCAGTTTCTTTATCTCAACCAAAAAAATAATACAGTTATAAAAAAGTTAACGTTTGAAATACCATTTTGGTTGTTAGTTGCAGCTTCGTCGTCAGAAGCATTTTCATCACTATTGGCGTCTTCTTCATCATCAGTGGAATTGTCCAAAGGATGTAGATCTGAAGTGGAAGCAATAACTTTTCAATAATAAAAATAGAATGAGTAATTACCGCAAAAATCACAAGATTTTCTGCATTGAAATAACATTTGTTTTCGAAACTTTACGCAATAGTTATTTTTTGCAAAGTTTGGGCATTCTTTATACAAATCCACACACTCATTTATGAGATCTTCAACAGTAACCTCTACAAACACATAGAATCAACGCAATCCAACTGACAGTCAACTTGAAGGATCCATTGTTGTCGACGGAGTTTCATTATTGGATTCCGGTTTGGGAGTGGTGCCAGAAGCGGGAAGAGATGGTTCAGGAGAGGCTGTAGCTTGGAAAAATGCCTGCACAGGATCAAACGGTTTATCTACGTCAACAGACAAATGTGCACAAACTCACCAAAAAATATATACAATTATTATTATTATTATTATTGGTAAAACTGGTGAAATCATTGTTCATATTTTGGGGGTAAGATGGCGAGTAGAAATCTGCACTTGCAAAATCAGAATGAGGATAGAAATTCAAATTCAAGTTGGCCGGATTCAAGTTGTCGTAGTTGGAGACCAGCGACAACGCAATCAACCAACAAAATAATTTCTACCAAAATACACGAATATATTTCAAAAATAAGCTCAACAAAAACACCAAAATTACCTCTAATACATTCATTTAGGGTTTTATTTTGGGAGAAATTGGCTAGAGAGCAAAAACATTCACGATTTTTAGCACTTTATCAATTGACGCCTTATCGATTAAGGTCTCCATGAAGTGTTGAATAAAAATGCCACATCTCTCATATTCATAGCAATGGGTTGCCTATCGATTACAAATATGAATCGGTTGTTTCAATAGAAAAACACGATTGGATTACTGCTCTAATCAAACTGATGATGCAACAAGCAGAATAGTTCCAATTTCTGCGCTACTAATACTTGATAAAAAAAATCTAAAAAAGAAAATCGATCAAACTATGCGCACGCCTAAAAATGACTCAAGAAAAATCCGTTTTTGTCACAGTGGGAACCACAAAATTTGAAAAACTCATTGAGGTTGTATCCACTGAAAATTTTGCCAAAGTATCATCTATTTATTGTTGGAATTGGTTGCGTAAAATAAGCAATATTAATAAACCTAGATCCTCGCCGATCAAAATTACACCTTTATTTTTATTCAATACGGCAACAGTCAAACCAAAATCGACACCAACGTTTTCCTCAAACACAACATTCAATGTGAAACATTCGCATTCACTGACAGCATCAAAGATTACATGGAACAGAGCCATGTGATTGTGTGTCATGGCGGTACAAATATTGGAATTACAGCTCTAACTGTGATTGTTTAAAAAATAGGATCAGGAACAATATTGGAGGGGTTGTGTGCAAATAAAATTCTTGTTGTAGTCCCAAACACCACTCTTCAAGACAATCATCAGTTGGAGTTGGCGGAATGTTTCGCCGAAGAAAACTACGTTCTAACTACAACCGTAGAAGATCTGCCTCAACTGTTCAAAACTGACAAAGTTGAAAATTTTAAACCCAATAACAAATGCGCAATTGGTGGTCAATCACCATTAAACGATTTCCTTATAAAAACATATTTCAACAACAATTCCACCTAGGTGTGTGTGTATCGTAGAAAATTGGTTTATTTTATGACCAACTCGGAAGGGTTTTTTAGAATTTTCGCATAGGCGCCACTCTCCAAACGTTCCATAGTTTGAGGATTGAATTGTTCGCGTATCAACACTTGAGTGGGATATTTGGAGTGGTGGTGTGGATCGTCCAATTTCGACCTCACTCCATTACACACATCCTCAAAAGTGTAGGGATTGATAATGCCATATTTTTTCAATTCATGGTAGAAAGGATGGCCCACTTTGTTGAACACGGTGATAAATTCGTGGATTTTACGAGTGTAGGGAGGAGAATTTTGGTTGAGGGGTTTTTCAAAATGTCGTATCGATTCAGAGACCAATTCGATTTTTGTTCGTTCGTAGTTTTCCACATCCAAATTGGATCTATCTTCGTCGGTGATATTCTACGAGAGTTAATTTTTGTTTAATTAAAGCAAAAATTAGCCGTTACCTTGGCATCAATTAAAAGTTGAGCGAGTCGATACTGAGCAAATTGGATATTTTGGGCGCGAGTAGGACATCTGATTGGATTTAAAATTTTAAAAATTGATAGAATTTTTTTCATCAACAAACACCAACTCACTCAGAAGCTTTCACAGCAATACGATTTGTCACAATGTCGTAGGTGGTGCAGGAGAGAAGAATCAATTTCAGACGCTGAATTTCACTCAAACCCAAATCATCTATATTAATCTGGAGATTGTGCGTTTTGAGTTGCCGAGATTATAAACAAATCACTTCAACGGTGACCTCCTGCGAGTTGGGATATTCGGGGGTGATGTTGGCGTAGACACGATTCCTATAACGAATACCAAGTGGAAGGTGGGGCAACTCGCGTGGCCATCTGTTCATCAACTCTAACAATGTTGATCAACTACTATTCGATAGTTTCCAACCAGTATTCGACAACTTTTCAATTCGTCGCATTGTTTTTTCACTATCGATGGAGTTAGATGCAAAAAATTGGGAACTTTAAGCAATTCGATGTTGGACGACGCCGGCAACGACTCATACACGCCATATTTGTTGGGCAAAAAACGACACATTTTAACCGCCAAAGGAATCGATTCTGGCGAGAATGTTTTCGCATCTCCAGACAACACAGCTTCCCATGTGCTTTTTGGTACATTCTCATAACGAATGAAATTCTACACACGAAATATCAAACCAACCTCTCACTCACACCATTCACAATTGAAGCTTATACATACATAATCTCTCTTTTTTCGAAATGCACACACCGAATATTGATCTAGATCTACGAACAGATACAATTTAAAAACATATAAATGTTAAACTTTTTTTCCTATTCTTCAAATTGTAGGGTAGACGAAGCGACGTGTGTTTTCGGATTTCCTTGGTGATTAGGCGCTTCACCCGGGAAACATAATTCTGTCTGGATCCATCTCTGGAGTCGTATGTGGTGGAGAGTGAGGTTCCGTCGGATTTGTTATCCTCCAACGAACCACTCCCTAGGAGAGCTGCTTTGAAATCGGGAGGTGAAATTGCGAATCTTTTCTTGAATCGTTCTCTCTCAACTTCATCCAGCACACGTGTTGTTTTTGTGCGTGTTGCTAGTAGTGCAAACTTAGTCATGGTTGGCACATTGGATTTGGTCACGTTAAACAACCCAACAACCAACATTCAAAACCTATGCTGTGCGCGCGCATGTCGTGATCAATACGAGAGATTGTTTGAGTGGTTGGTTTTATTACTGGAACAAAGCGATAAAAAGGATTGTTTTAAATTTATCGGAGAATGGAGAATGATTTTCCCAAATGTGAAACTGATATCGTCACAGATTCAATCGAAATTAAAGAGGAATCTGGTAATTGAAGGAATAATTCAATTTGAGATGGTAATGTTTTATCAGTTGAAAAGGATGAACATCAAATCAAATACAATCGACACTTTAGAAAGTAAATTATGTGGTAATAGAACGGACCAATATTCGCTTTTAAGATATTGTACACACGCTGAAAATCCAGACATTTTTAAGAGGGTGAATGAATTGCTGACATCGTTGAAAATTTTCCAACAAAGATCGTACAAGAAAAATCCAAAAATGGCAAAGAAACACCGGTAATTTGTATGTTGATTGAGTCGGCGTTAAACAAACATTTTTAGAAGGTATGTTTGCGGCCTTGCTGAAACCAAAAGCAACATTCTACTTGACAACATTAAACTCATCATTATGGCTACAGATATACAAGGTATTATATCTCGAAGTGATTGTGATCATTCTTCTTCTGTTCGATTAGACTCACAATTGAGTGAAATAAATGAGATTCAAGAATTGGCGTCCAATCGAAATATTCCCATTGTTTATGGAATGAAGAGATTTGCAATTCAAAAAGTTTTCAAAAACAAGCGAGCCGTTTCTTGTGTTGGAATTTTCAGTTACGAATCGTTGGAAGAGAATGTGGCTGTTTTGATTGCACTAACCAAATAGAATCATTTTTATCTATTTTATTTGGGTTTTGTCGTGTTAATTGTAACAAAATCTCAATTTTAACGTAATGTCGTCCATTTTTTTGCATTGTTTTTCTGAATGTTTGTAGAAAAAATTTGACCTTTACAAACGTCACGTGACAACAAGTAAACCCCTTTCAACTCTTAACAATGGATTCAAACACTAAGAAAGGTGAGTGAAAACGATACCATATTCTATAGTAAACTGATTTAGTTGGTAAAGTGTGCAGTCTTGATGCCAGACTTGTATCTAGAGGCAAAAAGTGTGTGATTTTGATACCAATTTGTCGTCAAAAATTACATTATTCCATTTGATAGCTATGTCACCCATTGTATTTCACAAAAAATTTTAAATCGTTGTGGTAATATACTACAGAAACTAAAATACTACGAAACGTTGGACAAAATAAAAGCCAACAATAAAACTAGATTAAAAACACTCCCAAAGTAGATTATACGTTAGATATCCTAGTATATACATCCATACATACGATTTAGACGTATTGTGGTTGGATTGAAAGAAACAGAAAATATCATCAAGAAAAATCCAGTGAAACTCATAATTATGGCACCAGATATTCTCGACTTTGGATCCAACTATATCGTTGTCAATAATATAAAACAATTGGCTGAGAGAAAAAATATCAATATTGTGTATGGTCAGAAGAGATACGAGTTGAAAAGATTGGTCAAACATGATGCTTTTGTGGATTGTGTTGCAGTGCTAAACTCGTCCTCGCTAGTGTCAGATATTAGTGAGTTGGTTGAGCTCACCAAAGTGGCCTCACTTCAATTCCAAATGACCAAACTGTAACTTGAAAATTGGATTGTTTGTATATTTTTGTAGATTGAAAATATTGGCTTGTGTAGTTTACTAAAATTTGTGTGTCAACGCGCCAAAAATATATTCATCCTCACTAGTGCGAAAACACGGCTTCGCACGGAAGTGGGGACCAAGAAATTAATTATATCAAATACATCATGGATATAACTTGTAAGAATTTTTAATGAAACAACAAATTCTAATTGTTACGAATTTTTATGAACAAAACCCCCGATAATTTTTCATATATACACATAAATATCATGGATTGTTCTAAATAATTTAAATTGTTGTAATAATCAGATTTTTAACCTGCCCAATCAACAGATTTTCCCTCCAAAACTCAAATTAGTTCCTTAGAAGCATTAAATAAAGCGCGTTTTAAAAATATATTTTACTTTATTCCGATTTACATGGATTAATCTCCATTTACACCACGTTACTTTTAATAATGTTGTAACGTGTGTGGCGCCAATTTTAGATTGTAGATTTTCCCAGAAACACTAAAAATTAACCTTTACAACGGTGTATACTATACCGTGCTTATAAATCTCTAACTGTTAAGTTACCGTACCGCCTCACACAGACAGAACAAAATCTTGGACGGCTATACATGATAGAATGAAGACAAAAGGATGAGAGTTAACTGCATTTAACTCTTACTCTGGAGTGATATCTATTGCTCGTCACTTTTGGGCAATTGTTGAGAACAAACGGAAATATAGAGACATTAATCCACTCAGAAATTAAACTCCGAATTAAACCGAGGTTAAAGGTGTAGGTTGGAGAAGGATAACGATAAACTGTGCCCACATTTGAACTCCAAAAACAACTACAACGGCCGACAAAAGCATAATTTTTAGTCAACAAATCAATCCACATAAACCAAATATACATATATATATTATAAACAAAAGTGGTGATCACCAAATATACACACAAATACTTACCCACATAGAAAAACATTAATGGGACAAAAAAACAAACTAATATCCAATTAGACTAGCAATAAATTAATAAAAAAAATAGATTCGTTAACTTTTCGTCAATAGGCTCAACATCATAAGTAAGTTTTCTATGTGTATATATGTGATTGAAAGAATTCAATGATTAGACAAACGATGATAGTGAACTAATAAGCCGAGCGTTATAATCATCTAAAAGTGTCCCAATAAACCATTGAGTAGCATCTTATACAGTTGGTGTCAACTGACACACAATCACACACACATAGATTGTACAAATAGGTTGGTTGTATAGATCGAGTGTGAAAGTGTAAATTCACCCAATACACAACCTACATTGGAGATTAATCAACCTAAATTCACGGAAAATACCGAATTGGATTTGAAATATACTCTGGGATAATACTGTCACACATTTTCCGTGATAAAAATTATCCATTACTCTGATGGGAGCTTATTTAGGAAAAATTGAGGGCCATGATCGTACGTCGAAAAAAAAGGTACACATAATGTCTAAGGAGGGTGTTGTTTTGTGGTGATGTTGTATCATCACAAAATCCACTTTTCTCACCTACCAACTTTATCAATAACTGTTTTTTTCGTTTATGTAGCCTGTAAGAAAATTTGATATATCAATGATCAGTGGTCCCAGCAATTTTCAAGTACATAAAATTGATCAACAAAATTATTATGCTACTGTTAAATGAATAATTTGATTGGTTAACTGATTGTTGTATAATTTTTTGTGTATAGCATGTGGATCACCAAGGAGATGGATCTGGAATGAAGGTGATTTGTCGATTCTATTTTTGTCGTTATGTGACGTATGTGTTTCTTTTTGTAGTTGATTGACCTGACTGAAGCAAAAAAAATGCACACGTTTGGGCATGTAGTAGGAGCAGATCCAGTTCCAGAAGAGGTGCCAACTGAGGTGCCAACAGAAACAACAGAAAATATAGAACCAGAACAAACTGTGGTACCCGCTGAAACAACAACAAAGGAATCAATAGAACCACAACCAACTGTTGAAGTTGGTTCTACCAGTCCTGAGGAAAAAGAAGAGGAAGAAAACCATGATGATTATGAAGATAAAACAACACATTCGGATGCTGATCTTCAATCTTGTGAAACTGGTGATGAAGGTGAACAAGAACAAAACAAGAGTATGGCATAGTTTTTATTCGTTCGTTCGTTCATTCGTTTGCTTGCTTGCTTGAATAATAACAATGTTTTATGTAGATATCAATGATGATAACGGTGGTGACGTCGAACAACAAGCCAGCGATGACGAATCCTCCAAACAATTGAATGTAGCTAACAACGATACACCTCAAACAACACAAGAAGAAGTTACTAATGATGACAATGATAATGATGATGATGATCAAACAAGTAGTAAACATTCAAGCTCATCCACCTCCGATAAAGGTAAACACTCTCATTGCTCTATCTATTTTTCTATCAAAATGACATTTGTGTATTCTATACAATCGTCCTGTAGAAATTTCTAAACAACAAACAAATGAAACTGTAGAATCTTCACTTGATGAAAATACGGATGATGACATATAAATATTTACACTCCTATTTCCTCATTTCGTAACAACCCTACGTGATAGTAATAACCCCAATATTTTTATATTTATAAATTATGAACCGTCCATCAATATTCAACATATTTCTGACCAGAATTCCAATATTTTTAGATATTGTTGTGTGCAAGTTATTAGAGAAGTTTTATGTTGTTTGCGTGTTATTTGTCCATTTGTTAGGTGTTTTGAGATGCAGGCTGAAAATGCGTTTTTAGCAAAATTCAGGTTGTAGTTGTGTGAAATTGTTATTTTATCAGCTTTTAAACTGTCCTATAAAGTAATCGCCTGTCATGAGTTGGTTTGTTTGTGGGTGGTATTGTCAAAGTTAAATTTAGAATTAGAAAATATTCTCGTTTTTAAGACGAAAAAAGAGCATATTGTGAAAGAAAAAGGGTTTATTTAAACGTGATGGGGTCATTTTGGACAATACCAACCACTAGAAGTGTGATATCGTCAATTTTGCCACCAAAAAATCCACCTTTTACACTTTCGGCGGATCGAACTTTGACGTTTGGCCATTTGCTGTTGTTCACAATTTCGTTGAAAAAATTGTTGGTGAATTGGGTGAGATCGTAGGAGGTGAGGTTGTTTTTGGTGGAGATTTCGTTGAGTGTGGCACTGGCGTGTGTGTCGAGATTGTCCCAAACGCCGTCGGTGGCAACAACCAAGAAATCGTCTTGTTCCAGGTCGAATTCGTAGATGATGGCATCTTGAGGTCTAATCAGACATCGCAAATTGGTCTCATATTATTTCTTATCGATTACTTGTCAGTGGATGAGGTGGTTATAAATTTTGGCGGTGAAAGAGCCAACTGAAAAGGACAATTGTAATAGTGACATTGTCCTACCGATTCGGTGAAATTGGCACCTTGACGTCGAACTATAAATCCTGAATCGCCAAGATTTGCAATTTTTAATTTTTTGGTTTGATTGTCGATCACACCAAAACATGCTGTGCTACTTCCTTAATAGGAGTGAGTGAGTTGGCTCTAGTTTTAGTGCTATGGGCGAAATTACCGTAAGTTTGAGGTGTTTTTTCGATGAGATCGCTGTACGCTGCAGACAATATCTGGAGTGGTTCCACCACATCAGAATCCTCTTTATTGATGCTTTGTTGGAGTGCGTTGGTGGCGTTTATTGCGGCAAATTTAACAAGATTACCGGAAAACGCGGCTGGATCGATTCCTTTATTATTCCAACCACCTACACCGTCCGCCACACCTAAACATGTTATTATTATTATTATTATTTCTATTAATGTTTTTAGGTTGTTTACCAAAAATTGTGTAGCGTTTATTTTTCACCAAGAACAACGCATCCTCACCACAATTCCCATAATAGCCAACGGTGTTGTGGGAGTTGTCACCACACGCAACCAACTTTTTAATGTTGGAGAAATCGTTTCGCTTTGATACACCCATGTAGCCCACATAAATTCCGTTATTCTTACAAAGAATGTCACAATGCGACAAGGTTCGTATTTTCTCACCAACCAACGACACACCAAACACCACTGGAGCTCGTGCCACTCCATATCGCAACAAATTAATTGTCATTTTTATTGCACTACTATCTATTTGTTTTTTTTACAGAAAGGTGTTTTTATTGACGCATGCGAAAAAGTTATACTAATCCTTTTTTATTAATTTGATTCAATGTGGAAATCAACCAACAACAATTTTCGTAAGTGACTCTATTGTTCGTTCTCTTTGTCTCTCCTCAGGTTGGAGTAGAGAGATTTTTTTCGTCGTCCAAAATAGGTCATGTATAAGTTGAGACCCACCATTATGAGAGTCAACGCTCCCAACACCATGAAAGGTCTCTTCAACTCTAGAGAGTATATGCAATTATTTTGATGTTGTTCAAGTTGATACTGTTTTGGGGGACTTTTTTGGTTTTACTAAATTTCAACGAGTAAAAATCGATTGTTATGATACGCGTGTTTCAACTCACAAACAGTTGGCTTCACCGTTAAAATAAGCACAAACGTAGGATTGCTCGCATTGGCACTTGTCACAGGCGTCGCTGGGAGAGCATTGCAGTCCATCGCCTGCGAAACCTGGATCGCACAGACAGCTGAAACTGCCGAAACTGTTGATACACATCGAGTTGAGAGGACAAATTTTCAACATGTCTTCGCCACATTCGTCCATATCTACAAGTTGATGCGGTTTTTTTAATCAACTCTATTGGATTTCTATTTTTACCGGAAACTGTGGCGTTGATTGTAATCGAAAAGTTGTGATTCACAGAGATGTAATGATCCATCCAAGTTTCGATGTTCAATTTTATGTTGGCCAACTTGTTGTTGAGATTTTCCGTCGATATCAAATTGTAGAAAGCTTCATCGCTTTGCGGACTATATAGATTATTCAACTTACTTTTTCTCTTTCTACATACGACAATACTTGGTAGAGGTCAGGTAGATTTTGAATGAGTTGGGCTTTATGAAACTCAATTTGGCTATCGACTTGACCAACTAATGATAGTATAATATGGACTAGAAATCTTTTTTTATCAAACTCACATAGTCACTCATATTGAAACGAAGCATATCCCAAATCTTTTCGTTTGGAGTACGATTGGCTGTGAATCCAATTCTCACAGTGTAACCGTATATAGCTAAATGGATTTAGTTTTTTCGTTTAGAATGTGGTTTTTGGTACGGATTTGACTCTCTGAAAACTGCGTAAAATCGCCCAACTCCGAGTAATCTAAAACAAGTTGGTGTGTATTGTTGTTTTTTTGGAAATACCAATGTTGACGGGAGCCACCAGATCGTTTGTAAAGTTGGTTAGATGCGTTTTCAGGTAGATGTCATAGATGGCTTTGGAATACTACAAATTTTGAGTTGTTACACTATTCCACCTACAAATTAACTTTGTTTTCTAAGGGTGTTCCGCGTAGATGTTGAATTTGGGTGAGAACGTCGTGTATCGTGCCATGTTTGTTTTTTTGTGATGATTTCTCTTTTTTCTTCACAACATAACATTTCTTGACGTTGGGATTCATCTCTAAAATCAAAATTAGCTTCTATTGAAGATTGAACGGTTAGACACTTTTTAGAGGAGTGTTGGTGGGACGTTTCTCTTTTGTGGTTGAAAATCCCAAGCTATCTTCCTTTTGTGGTTGTTCTGATTGAATTGTGGTGTCCTCTCTGGGTCTACACAATAAACTACAATCCAACAACACATCACAGAATGTGTTTACCGCGCTTTTGGTGAATCCTCAGAAATTATTCTGTTGTTGAACGAAGTCAATCCACATCGATAGAGATCACAAGTTTCGTCGTATGCAGAGTAATTCAAACATATCAACGATTTAAATATTACAATGCATTTGTGAGAGCTTTTCAACTCACCTGTTCGAAGCACTATGATATCATTGCCGAATAGGTGCACTTTCGACCAGCTGAATATGTAAACCAACCAAATCCATCCAGTTGATAACAACATTTTTACCAAAATCTCCACAAATCTCCAGAGAAAAATACCGAAAGAATAGTTTTGACTTCTCTTCGTCATCTTTGTCTTTTTTTTACTACTAAAAATTTCTTATATATTGTTGAAAATAGTTTATTTATCAAAGTATTTATCTAATTTTAACTCATTATGAAGCGTATATTTTGGTAGAAAATTAAATCGAAATGATGTTTGTTGTGGTAGAATAGAAGAAATAGGTGCCTGATGGGAATTATTACGTGCCGACACAACTGACAACAATTCCACTCTGCAATTCAATGTTTTCGTTTCTTACGATTTATAGCGCTTTGAACGCCGCGATTGATGTTGTCTTGTGCAACAAAACTTTTCGATTGGTATAATTCCCGCGCATTCGTAATTCGTAATCGTGTGACAGAAAAACGTTTATACGATTTATTTGAAAGGAGAGCGTAAATAAGACGATAAAAAATTCTTTACACCACTATAAACATTGGAATTGGAGGGGCTGTCATTGTTGGTAGTTGAGGGCGGTAATTTTGACGGTGTTTTAAGCAAATTAGCTTTTTGACTATTCGTAACAACATCAACTGTATCGTCCAATTTCTTCAAAAGATCTTCAATCTGATTCTCATTGAGTTGGTCGTTCGAGATGTCATTCGGTGGAATATTCTCGTCATGATGAATAGCAATCGAGGGAATATCGTTTGTGGTTTTTGGGTTATTGTTGCTACTGGTTTGAGCAGTTTTCAGCATATCAAATGGATCACCCACAGCACCAAAACGACTTATAATTCCAATATTCTTGGGTTGTGGAGTTTCCGGTTTGTTTTGTGTATTTAGTTTTTTGTTCGCTTGATACAAATGACCCATACGAGTGACGGCGGGAATTATTTTTGGACCTTTTTTAACCGCCAAGTTAGAATTCACGTTTGATGATTGCAAAGTATCAGAATCATCTACAAATTATTACCAAATTGAATTTAAATTTAAATTTATATTAAATTCATATTAAATTTACTTGGAACTGCAGTGCTTGCGGAATCTGAAGATTTAATGAGTGGCTCGTTTTTAACACCACTTATAGCACTATCAGCAGTGTAATCATCGTTAAAAAGTTGCTTGGTTATTTGAAGTCCTCTCGAGGTGGTAGCCAAACTTTTCCATTTATCCAACATGGTAGAACCTATTGTACATATAAAATTTAAAAAACAACAA
>JAODKO010002840.1:0-14587 GCA_027576895.1 Sciades mastersi | reverse complement strand
TCTCTCAACATCAATCTACCAAGAACACATTTCATAGTTGTTGATCAACTACTATATTGTATTAAATCATGCGCTGAACAAGTTTGTTGATGTATTTTTCACGATTACCATAATCGCCACCTTTGACGTAATGGATACGTTTTTTGTTGAAACCACCCGAGGGACTGTTCAATTTGAATGGCCACAAAAAGTTGTTCACACTCTTGAAATTGTCACCAACAGTGTAGATCTCGTGTACAACATCTTCCATACAGATAATGTTGCGTTGACCAAGAGCTTTCTCGATGATTTTGTTGTCGGATAGTGGAGCACGTTTAAAGTCCACTTTGGCGTAACCACGTTTGTAGATCAAATGACGTACCGTCTTCAAGTTGGGATAACCCCATGCGATGTACGGCTCAACAACACGCAACATTTGGATGGTGGCTTTGTTCAATTTGACAAACACAGCGTTGTTGATTTGACACAAACGAAGCAATTGAAGAGTTTTTCTCACACGTGGAGCCACCTTGGGAACACTACACAGCAGAAAAAAAAGCAATCAATCAATCAACACCACCAACAACAACAATCTCACAATATACCCTCTAATACGAACAACCAACGCTAGTTTGGGTTCGGCTGGAACATATATTTTTCCTAGTTTTTTGGCCACCTTCGAAAGCCGACGTTCCTCTTGTTCAGCTTTTCTGTAGACACTGGCGTATTTTTCTGCACGTTGATAAGCAGCAACTCTTCTCTTTTTACCAGCCTATACACATTATTACACAGACACATTATGACAAGCTCGGATGTTACCTTTTTCTCATGTTGATGAACTATTTCACGATGCTTTCTCAACGCATCCAATCTTCGTCTACGTTTGAGAACGGTCACTGGGATTTGTGGTAATGCAACTGGACTTTGTGTAGCACTAAAAACCAATCAACACACTCATTTCCATCCACCGCAAATACGCTGACATCTCTCTGTTGGTCCTATTCACTTGGAAGCGTGACTCGATTACAAACGATTATTTACGAAGTTTGTTGATTATTATTTTTTACAAACTACACTCTTATCCAATTATCTAGTCAAACTGCAAATTTATCAATCTACCTTTTCTCATCTTGATATGGCATCGCTAAGTTATTTTTCTAGTAAAAATGGTTGTTTTTGTGGGCAGTCATGCCAAGAAAATATTTAATAGAAACAAAATTTAGCGATTACTCTTCACATCAAATCAGTATAAAACTTTTAGTTGTTTCATTAAACGGCCAATTCTAGAGTTTACCATATATAATGCAGCCCCCTTAGTATATTATTTAGAAATGACTGAATTTTCATTTTACGTTAAAAACTAAGAAACATTTGATTTTATATTGACGAATTCATTTTGTAAAATAGCATGAAATTCGAATTGTAGTACGTTTAACAACGAAATGAAACTGTTAGTAGGTTCTCACAGCTGGTGGAATGGTGGGACATTCTTTGGGATCGAGTGTGACATCAGTGACCGGTCTGAAAGTGATGTTAACCTACAAAAAGATAGAAAAAAAAACGAACAAAAACAAGCAATCACCTTCCCAGTTTCAGTGTCCATAGTGGTTAGTGTGTGTTTTCTCCAATGTTTCTCGAACGGTAACTTTGTTTGGCCTTCTAACGGTTTGCTGTAATCGTACTCATCGATTCTTGTTTTGTGGTCGTCTCTAAAATGAGCTCCTCTACTTTCGGTTCGGTTTTTGGCGGCAAACGCAATTTGCATCGCGTACAACATGAGATTATCAAACTCCCAACTTTCGATGAGATCGGTGTTGTACACCAAACTCTTGTCTCTCACCTCGAGTTGTTGTTTCTCTTGCCAGAGTTCTTTGAGTTTTTGACAGCCTTCCTCAAGAAGTGTTCCAGTTCTGAACACGGCAGCATGTTCGTGCATAATTTTTTGTAATTTAGTTCGTAGAGTGGCTGCAGTGACCGAACCGTTTCGGTAGCGTAGTTTGTCAAATCTTGCAATAATATCTTCACCAGCATTCTACAACAACAACAACTATTTAAAACTAACTCAAACGGAGAGCTTACTTTGGGTAGGGGTACAACTGGATCGCCTGGTTTGGTCAATGAGGAGATCACATCCGAACACGCTCTACCAAACACCACCAAATCCAACAACGAATTGGCTCCCAATCTGTTGGCACCATGCACACTGAAACTTGCAGTTTCTCCACACGCATACAATCCAGGGACAATCTTATCTTTGTTGCCATCATATGTGATCACCTGTTGGTGAGAATTGGGTTGTTATACGCAAGTAAATGGATACCTGAGTTTTATAGTTGCAGGTGATTCCACCCATGTTGTAATGGACGGTAGGAAGCACAGGTATGCACTCTTTGGTGATATCAACACCTGCGAATATGTGCGCTGTTTCCGCTATGCCTGGAAGACATTCACGGATGGTCTTCTCCGGCAAATGATACAGCTTAAGGTGGATATGATCTTTTTCTGGACCCACGCCACTATACGAAAAATCTCCCTCATTAATCAATGCACAAATAGGTGAACAAAAAAATGATTACCGTCCTTCGCGTATTTCTGTCATCATCGATCTCGACACCACATCTCTTGATGCCAAATCTTTCGCTTTCGGTGCATACTTCTCCATGAAACGTTCTCCCAAACTATTCACCAAATATCCTCCTTCTCCTCGACTTCCCTCAGTGATCAAACATCCCACACCATACACTCCTACATCAAACACACAATCTAGTATTGTGTAACAGTTTGTGTGGAATTGCCTGTTGGATGAAACTGCACAAACTCCATATCTTGGTTTTGGAGACCTACTCTCGTTGCCATAGCAACACCATCACCAGTACAAGTATGAGCAGAAGTGCATGAGAAGTAGCTACGACCTCCACCTCTACCATCGTACAAAGAGAATACAAAAACATGTTGTCGACCGAGAAACAAATGGATACCCTGTGGAAAGAATGGTGTGATTGGTGTTGAATCGATGGAATGTGCCATCCTCCATACAAAAAGCCAACACACCAACACAAGTGTCTCCACTCATGATGAGATCCAACGCGAAATATTCCACGAAATAGTTGCAATTGTATCTCAACGACTGAACCGAAATCAATTGGGTGTTATTGCGCGCAAAAAATAACTTCGCCATAGAGAGTGTGAAGCAGAGAATGACCAGTTCGATCAGCAACAGCACAACTTCTATGAGCTTGTCCTCCTTTGCCATAATCGAGCGACTGTCCACCGAAAGCTCGTTGATAGATGGAGCCATCTTTGTTTCTACTGAATGGCATACCGTAGTTTTCCAACTGGAACAACAACGTTACAAAAATGTGGTTCAGTGTGAGACAACTACTTCTATAATGCATTCGGGCGCATTTTTACACATGTAATGAATGGCATCCTGATCACCCAACCAATCACTTCCCTTCACAGTGTCATATCTATATCACAGGTTGTTGTGGAGGTTGAGAGTGAAAAACGAAATTACACATGGTAGAGCCAAGTGTCTTTTTCCACATTGCCGAGAGCAGCATTGATCCCACCTTGGGCGGCTACAGTGTGAGAACGAGTGGGAAATAGTTTGGTGACCACCGCAGTTTTGTAGCCTTTATCCGACAAACCAAACGCTGTTCGTAGCCCAGCTCCTCCAGCTCCCACAACAACACAATCATATTGATGGTCGATAATTTTGTATTGTTTCTAAATAAGACACCAATCACACATTGTTACAAGTTGACACTCACGTTCGACAACCACCTTCGTGCAAACACCTTCTGCACACACACGACATAAAATCAGTTAGCTACAGATATTTCGATGGTTGTTATAGTTACTGTAGTGAAACATTTCTTTATTGTATTCAACGCAAAAAACATGTGAAACCTTTGCAAATAAAGTGGATTAACGATGATTTTCGAATTTAATCCCGTCAGGATTGGCGCAGATGAACTAAAGTTCACTAACCTTACTCTTCTGACTCCCACCACACATTTATAAAATCTGTTTTCAAACATAAATTATTCTAAACTTATTTTAAAGTTTAATGCTTTTTTAAGCGTAAAAAATGAATAGTTTGTTAATTGGGATTAGTTTTCGGTCAATTCTAGTCATGTTCGGTAATTGGTGCCAAAAAAAAAGAAACCACATTACACGTCTATTTTCGACTGTTATTTACAGTTTATATGTTGTATCTTTTTACTTGAGTTTTTTTATCAAAAGCTAGATTTTGTTTATTAGTAAATCTGATGTTGATCAACAAAAGTCCAAACAATTAATTAAATTTGACTGTTTCCCAGTAATGGTATAAGTTATGTCCAGCTCGACATTATACTATTACGATCAACTTAGAACATTACGTTTAAAGATTTAATCATTGTATAAACAGATTACCACTTTAGATATTGAATCTATCTTACTTTTTGACTTAGAAACTTCTTCTACGCTCAAAAAGAGTTAATTTGGAAAGCTTCTTTTATATAAAAAAAATCAATTTATGATCTATTCGAACGCTCATTGGAAATATCTGATAGTTTGTAGGCAGGTAGGTAGGATTGAGTGGTGGCATCAAAGAGGGCGTCATTTGGAGAGGTTGTTGAACGTTTTCCCAACGAAGTGAAACCTCGGTCGTAAAGTTCACAATAGGGCACATTGGCACACAACAAAAAATTCCATATTTCATCGTAGGTCCAGTCAAGCAATGGGCTGACTCGCATCAACTTGGGATAATTGTTGTCGCTAGGAGAAAACGCTTTCAAATTTTCACAATGTTTATCTGTTCTTCTACAAACGAAATTAGAATCAAATTTTCACCAACCAACATACCTGGAGCCCATAAGAAAGGTGTCAATATGAGGGTGACATTGGGTGAAACGAAAAAGCGCTTTTCGAAGACCATAATTTCCATCTACCTCAAAAATATTTCGCAGTCGATATCCGACCACCGTCAAATTGACAAAGTTCACAATTTCTTCAAAATTATCCTCATAATTGATAATCAGAATTTGTATATAATCCATCCAATTGGTGGGATATTTGGATTTCAAGTAGGTGGCCCACATATTCAACAAAACAGTACAATCTTTGCCGCCATTAAAGCACAAACAAACATTGGAGAACTTTTTCTCGTTGTTCGATACAATTCGATCAAACACACTGTAAACATTGGCAACTTTGTCGATCAATTCAACACAATTTTCGTTCGGTAAACGAATGCCTTCATAACACAAAAAATTAGTTTTAGAATATAATCAAATTTACCATTATTAGTTTTGTGGTTGGTGGTGAAAAAGTTTCTCATAATTTTATTGGATAAATCATCAAAATCAATATTGTTGTTGTCGTGGAATTTGACTGGAAAATTAGGAGAATTCTCATCGTTATTATACAAAACAAAGGATCCATTTTGACAGAGCGGTATCACCTCTACAATGCCGTCGTTTTGAGTGATTGTTTGGTGTAGATTTTTGTCACACACAAACATCCCTTTGGTTTGAGTTCTACTCTCCAAATAGGCAATAACACGTTTCACACACTTTTTTTGAACAGTAAAGTCGTTTTCACTTTTGAGCGTCCAAAATATGTTGGCATTCAATCGTAAACATCTGAAATCGTTTCCATTCTCTGTACAGTAGAAAAATGAGGGAAATTTTCCACCATTTTCAAACCAGTCACTCAAACAACCATTGTAGCAAATCAAACAAAGTGGTTCTACCGTTTTATCTTGTATGGTTGTAGTTTGAGATTTCAACGTTAACATCTGAGTATATTTGTGGGTTAAATTTGAATCGTAATTCAATTTTGCAAAAATAGCTGATGGAAAATTGTCTACTAGTAGTATTGTTTCGTTGGTGTTGTTCCATTCTTCAAAATTTACCATTTCTTTCTCACAAACAATCTTAACTTTAGGGTTGTTCGTTGGAGAGTGTGCATTGTTATCTGTTCTACCATTAATTCCATCCATTCCTTCGCCCTGCTTTAATGTCACACATCTTTTTAGAGGTTGGCAGTGGTTACACACAACTAAAAGCATACACCACCGAAGAATGTGTGTTTATTTTACACGCATGCGCGCTGAATTTACTCTTATTCGACTAAAAACTCTGAATATATAAAATCGTTAATTCGGTGGTTGCTCAATTTTGATTTGCTTAATTTTAAAAAAACGATTAGCCAATTAATCTACCTATTCCCAGAGACTTGTTTTAGTATATCTTCGATTTAATTGACATTTTATTGATTAGTTGTGAAAGAATATGATATAATGAAAAATTCTCACTTTTTCAATAAATACATATTAAAAATAGTTTAATTAAATTATAAAATAGCATCTACAAATGTAAATTCAACCAAAAAAATTATATGTACTAAAATTCATCTTATATTTAATATTTAGAAAACAAAAAAAAACATGTTTCTAGCTGAATTGAATAAAATTTGTGGTTAGAAGTTTTGTTTTTTATAGCTTATAAAATAAACAACCTACACACTTCCTTGAATTGTCACTATGATTTTTCGTGTGTGAGGTGAGTCACGAAATTCCATCAACCACACACCTTGCCATGTGCCCAAATTGAGTTTGCCTTGTGTGATGGAGACAACCAACGAGGTGCCTATGAGTGAAGATTTGATGTGGGCTGGCATATCGTCTCGTCCTTCGAGAGTGTGGCGGAAGGATCGCGAAAAAGGCACAAGCTGTTTGATGAAATCGTTGAAATCCAACTTGACATCAGGATCATAATTTTCATTGAGTGTTATCGCTGCTGATGTGTGCAACAACTGCACATGCATAAGACCCATCGAAATGTTTTTCAGCTCATTTATCGCTACACACAAGAACCTATCATATCACTCCACCCAACCACACACATGTCCCAACCATACATCTCAAACTATCGGTTATATCAAAGGAGGAGTTGGGTTTGGTGGAGAAAGTCAATTGTTTTTGATAAAACACCACAGACATTTCGTTTGTTGAATGAACTCCTTTTTTTCGCGCAGGCGCCCCAAACAAACACGTTTGAACCACACTATTACTGAAATATATAAATAGCTGTTGCTTCGAATGGAACATAAAGGTCCAAAAACCAGAGTGGATCCCACCGATGGGACAGCGTATGAGTGGGACGAGGAGAAAAAAGCTTGGTTCCCTATGGTAAGTAACGCCTTAGTAGTGGAACAAATGATTTCTACTCAATCTGTAGATAACAGAAGATTTTCTTGCCCATTACCATTACAATTATGGTTTTGTGGATAACACAAAGCATGTAGTTGAACCTACTAATTCGGTTGAAGTTGTAGAACCGGAAAAAAAAGAAGAAAAGCAGCAAAAATCGACCAAAAACGAAGGTTTCTTCTCATATAATCAGCCAATTTGTATCAAATTATGTAGGATGGTTTGAGATTGATGATAGCAAAAATAATCACGTTTATGTGTCAGGTAATTTTTGATATAAAGTTAAAATGGTTGTGAGTTGAGGTGTTCCAATGTGTAGGCCTTCCAACCGATATTGTCGAGTCAGATTTTGTCGAATTTATGAGTAAATGTGGCATAGTAGCGATAGATGCTGATAAAAGTATATCAACTGAGAAGAAAAAACCACCAAATGATGCATGTAGACACACCCAAAATCAAACTGTACAAAGATTCTGAAGGAAAATTGAAAGGAGATGGATTGTGTTGTTATTTGAAAGTATGCACTGATCAATTAGACTGTCATATAATTTAGAGAAACTATAACCTAAGCATGAATCTATCGAGTTGGCGCTCAATATTTTGGATGGACAGCACATTCGACCCAATTTTCCTGTTCACATCGAACAAGTATCGTTGAGATATAACACAGCTGTCACAAGTGATAATCCAACTGCCTATTAATAGGCACACTTTGAACAAAAAGGTACCTACAATCCCAAATTGAAGAAACGCCGAAAGAGAAAGATAACAAATAAGAAGAATCAAGACAAGTCGTTCTTCTAATCTATTATTTGATTCACATCTAGTAAATAGATTGTTGGATTGGGTGGATAGAGATAACACCAAAAAGATGAAACATTTGTCGGTTGTAGTTATCAAAAACGCATTCACCATTGAGGAAATTGCGGTAGGGATTAATTAGGCGATTTTGACTTTTTTGAAAATAATTTTCATTAGGAACAACCACAACTCATCCTAGAAATCAAATCCAGCATTAGAACTATTGGAGAAGAGTTTGGTAAAGTGAAACGAGTTCTACTTTTTGATGTATTGTCGTATTTTGTGTGTGTGTGTCAGCTGGTTGGATATGGCTTGTAGATGAACCCTGAAGGTGTTTGTTCTGTCACATTTGAGACCAAAGAAATTGCCAATTGTTGTCAATCCAAATTGAACAACAAAACTTTTCGCGCTCGAACCATTTCCACGTCGATTTGGGATGGTGTCACCGATTACAAGGTGTGCTCTACTGACATCGATGAAAAATCCCGGTTGGATAACTGGCAAAAATATCTAGACAAGCCCAACTAACCAATTCCACTCATCATTTACATTTCACATTGTTATTGTATATTTTTCAATAATACGTTAAAAAATGATGGAATAGCGCACATATTCACATAAAACAATTTTTATCAACGTATCACTTTGATTGAGAGAGAGAGAATTTAAAATTTTTCGAAAAAAACAGTTTTAAGTGAAAGTGACTCAAGGTGAACAAATTAAGTAGTTGGTGAAAGAATTAACGAATAATTGGCCAATCCAAACGGATTCTGTGGATATACAACTCATGGAAGATATCTCTGACGCTTTTGACAAGAGTTGCAGTCACCTCGGAATGTCCTCCCAATCGAATCAACGTTTTGGGTATCTCCTACAAAATCACATCGACACCAACTAACGATAGTCCACTTACGTTGTAGGCTTCCGGTGGGACATTACACCGCTTCAAGGTGGCGTTCAATCTCTCCTTGGTCTGTTGGAATATGTGAGGATTTCTCGACACAGACAACATCCCCAACATATCCGACAACAAATCAGAACCCAAACCCTGTAAAGATGATTCACTCTCTAGTTCGACAAAATCTTGCAGCTGAGGATAATCATCCAACACACTATACAACAACAACAACAACAACAACAACCACAGTAGTGGTAGTGTACAACAACAACAAGTTACTCTCTGAATATCTCGTATGCAATGTTTAGATCATTATCAATCACATTGTCATGAACTCGGCTGGCCAAATTTCTAAGTTCACGAAACTCATTGGCTTTAACATTTTGGTCCATTTCAACAACTCCTACACCTAATCTAATCGCGCTTTAAATCTTATTATAGGTCTTAATGCTGTTACATAATAAAGCCAACAAATGAAACACTCTTAATTGAATTCTTTTTCCAACCAAATCTATAAGAGATATATCTTGTGGATTTCACCAACACAAGGTTGTTTTAATAGTATTATTTTTTTCTGTTTCCACTCAACCCACAACACAACGACTATTCTAATAAACACACCGCATTTTTAGATAATACTATGAGATATGCTGGACTCAATATGGTTTAAGAACTTTCAGATAATTTTCCAATAGATATCTGTGTGTGTTGAATCGTTTTTTTAAGAATTCACCCCACTTTTTTTGCTGAGATAGATGGATTTTTTTAAATATTTAAAACAAGAATATAGTAGATGTCTCATTTCGTATATATGTATGTATGTATTCGTTCCAACTATAAAAAGCTTAAACTATAGGTACGGTTTAATAACATTAAATATTGGCATCCCATAAATCCTCATTTTGCAATATATTTTTAACCTACTAGGGATTTTACATTGAGTTGATTTTTTAAAATTAAACATTTTTAAACTTGTTAAATGGAAGTATTCTTCGATAGCGTAAAAATCACAAACTCAATCGTGTAAAAGTCTCATTTTTCACACCACAAAATATCCAATAACTTGTCGAACGAGATCAATATTATCGATAAAATTTTAATACAACCAAACGGAAGATTAGCTTTGTGATTTATAGTTTTTATCGTAGATAAGAACAGTTCAACGTTTGATTGTCGATTATTTTCAAATTTAGCGTTTTGATTACTCTAAAATCTAACTATTAGTATCCTCAATATTGCTAATTTATTTCATATTCGAAATAATCTTTTTAACGAAAAAGTGGCAGTAGAAAAAACGATTTTTGAGTTCATATCAAAATGGAGTGTTTCATTTTCTTGAGGTGGGTAGGCGATTTCCATAAAACCGCTTAATTACCTGTTCGAAATTATCTATTTCTCTGCGGCAGCTTGCTGCCCAAGTGTAAATAGGATGTGTGAACGAGGTTGTGAGAAAGATGCACGTTTCACACTCCCAAATGCTGATCTCGATCAACTTTTTCCTAAAATACTTATCACAACATCATTCCTTCCTCAAACACACCCAAAACCACAAAATATTATTGCAATTCAATTTTGAATTGATACACAATAAATGTTTTCTCATCGTCTTATAGGAAAAAAAATAAATTTTATAAGTTAAAAACTTTTTTCGAATTGAAGTCGGCTCCCATTCACTCATTACATCTAACAGAGTATTTAGAAAGTTGCACACTCCTATCGATTTTGAGACAAAGCATGGATTTTTCGACATTAATCAATTTTCTTTTTATTCCAATGTATCAAATTGAACAGGTTAAAGCAAGTTTTTGTTGTAGATATTGACTTATAGGGATTGAACCACACCAAAAAATAGGATTAACAACAGATTTAGTTATTAAAATAAAGTATTTAAACTATCATTCTTTGAACTGTCTTAGCTTACACCCAAACAACTATGCAACGATATAGATATGTTATTATTTTTGCTATATGGCTGAGTATGGTGGCCTTTTTTCAGAGCAGAATCAACATTAGTGTTGCTTCACTAAAATTCTCGAATAATTCAAATGATCCCGGCGTTGTATAAACACTCTCAAGCAGTTGCCATATTATAACTGTGGGTTGTAGGTTGCCAATGAGACCTATGCGTGGAAAAAAGAACAAATAGGTAACCCACAACAATTTCACCAACAATTCCATCAACAACATTTAGACAACTTACTCTCTGGATATTTCTTTGGTTATGCTGCTACTCAGTTTTTGGGCAGCATTTTGTCATTCTTGTTTGGCGCCAAACACATTTTAGCGGGAAGTTTATCGCTGAGTGGTGTGTTTGTGATTTTGTGTGCACCGTTGGAACGATTTGGACTTGCTCCACTTATGTTTATAAGAGTGATGTTGGGTGCTTTAGCTGTATATACACATATATATATCCTCTTGTGAAATTGACTAAATTTGTACCAACAAAGGGAGTGCTATTTTCCGCCAAAAACCTTCTAGTTGGTAGGTGGAGTCCCACCTGTGAGAGAAGCTCATTCAACAGTATCCTATACAGCTGTATATTTTTGTTTTTCTAATTAAAAATAATTTCACAACTATGCATGCATATATATATATATGAACCATTTTGAGGTAATTTTATGGGCGTTCTTTTTGCAAATTTGATTGGTGGAATAATTTGTGATTCATCTCTATTCACATACGGTTGGAAGATATTTCTATACATAAGTGGTAAGTTGGAAATCAATTTAATTGATTAGTAGTAGTGGTTTGATAGGTGTATTCAACTTTGTTGCTTTATTTATTTTTATGGTAACTGTGTCGGATGGTCCCCAAGACAATCGTTGGATAAGTGAAAGTGAGAAAAGTTACATACTGGAGTCTTGTGCGCAAAAATTCATGCAAAAAAGATCACTTCGAGTATTCATGATTTGTGGGAGTGGTGATTTTCACGATCAACTAGAATATACCCTACTTGAAGATATTTATGAGTCCACAGGTGTGGTTCCAAACATTGGCTCAATTCGGTCATATGTCGGTCCTATTCACATTCCTAGTAAAGTTACAGGTTTACCTTAAAAATGTGATTCATGTTCCAGCCGACAAAGTAGTTATTGGTTATCGATTCGACAGTGGTAACCTAGTTATTGAAATAGGCCAGCTACTATTCGATTATACCATTCTGTGGAAACACTCTTGTTATCATATTTTATCCCATGTTGGTGGACTACCTACGTACTCGAAAGGGCTACAATGTGACCAAATTGCGACGATTCAGCACTGGTATGGCAATGTTTGGCGCGTGTGGAGTGTTGTTTCCGCTTGGATTTGTGCCTGTGGATACCGCTGTCTATTCGGTGTTGTTGGTCTCTATCGCGATGGCCTTTCTTGGAATGAATTACAGTGGATTTGTCACCGCCACCATAGAAATAGCTCCACCATATTCGGGAATAGTTATCGGTTACGGCAACACTTTTGCCGCCTGTTCTGGATTCATCATCCAACAAATCAACAAAGCGCTCGTCTCCAAATACGTAATTCTAATGTGGAATCCAAATCATTACACCTATTGATGTTATTCTACGAGGTAGGATGATCGATTGGGTTGGCGTTACACTTTTTTGATTATTGCTATCTCTGGCATTTTGTTAACAACTCCATTTGTCTTATTTGGAACGTGTGAAGTACAAGAATGGGGTAAACCTATATCCTCATACAAATATCGGTTGTTATTTTTTTTCGATATGTTTTTATAGCCAAAACTAAAACCGAACAAAAAATTTGAATGATCCATTCCATTGACGGTCACCACCACATCCAGTGTGTTTCCTTATTACGCAGAAACTACTACTACTGCTATTGTTAGTTATTTCTGGTTTTAATCCGAATTTCTATCCTCTTCTTTATCATATTTTTTGTGGTATAGTTGACCATCTAACTTGATCGATAATAGAAAATACATTTATTTGTTTGAACAGTTTTTTAAGTGATATTTCGCGCCTAATTTCAGCTGGAATTCGTCTTTCAGCCTCATACCAAGATTTTTTACGTTATATATATATTTAACGAATTCCTACTTTGTTCAAACGTAATAAATGTTCTATTTGTGTTTCAAATTTATCTTAGATAAACTCCGACTAACTTTGAATAAAGTTATGTTGTAACGTTATGTTTACTAAACTATCGTCTGTTGTTGTTGTCTATCAATATAACTATATGTTATAATTTGGAAATAAATGTTTTTGAGAAAAAAAATGAAATAAATAATCTTGTAAATGATGATTTCTTAATCTTCTCTAAATCATATTAATTGTAGATAAGTTTTCGAACAAAGACGAAACTGGTCAAGATTCTCGAACGAAAGAACAAAATGGTGAATCCTGGTAATACGAGTCATTTCTCGAGGGCTCACCTAAGAAAATTTAGATATTGAGATTTGTACATGCGAAATAGATTTTGTTGAAAACATTCCTTCTGGTTTGACGTTCCCAGTTGGAACTGAGATCTACCCTGTGATTGGAGATAAACTCGTTGAAATGATTCAATCTTCCAAAGCTACAATCAAAATTATTCGTTCCTATTTCAAACCAACAATTTCCTCCTCATTATCACAAGAAGACAACACACCTATCGCAACTGTGAACAGTGATAGAATTGAATATGAGCTTTGTGAAGCGGCTAAACGAGGTAATAAATCTTTGGAAGAATGATACACATAATAGTTGAACTAATTTGTAACTAATAGGTGTCAAAATAAGTATCTTATCGGATGCTTCACAATATGACGAGAAAAAAAATGGCGGCATTATTGTAGTACCTAGATTTCAGAATTTAGAAAATATAGAGGAGAGATTTATTGACATGTCCAAATTGACGTTCGAATTTACCGGTGGAATATCCAACTCGAAAATGTTGTTGGTGGACGATAACCGATTCTACCTTGGAAACGCAGATGTTGTTTCTGGAGCGTATGACGAGGTTTCCTTATCAATCCACTACTGGCCAGTTGTTTTCCACAATTGATTCTAATGATCGGTTTTAGAATGTCAACACAGGAATTGTTGGAGGAAAAGCCTGTTTCATCATTTCTACGTTGAAAAGACTTTTCAATTATTATTGGTCTTTTCGAGGTGACTTTTCCAAACAACCTCCGATCATAATGCTTAAAAAAATGTACACGGATAAACCCTACCCGGTTGTGATTTCGGCTACTCCCAACATCATAATGAATGCGGGCAATTTTAATCGTGACATAACATCTGGTCTCAATGTGATAAACTCAGCAAAAAAAACCCTTAACATTGGCGCCTACAGATTGACAACTAAAGGAAATCTAACCGACCCAGCAATGTACACACACACATCAAACTCTATCATCTTTATTAAATATATACGTATAGATATGACAAATCCATTCAAAACGCAATCATAAAAGCTGCTACCAGAAGAAAAGTTAAAGTGCGTATTTTGTTGGATGCCGAATGTCTAAAGGTGGTGTGCGCTCTCGACACCATACAAAGGCTTATGAAAACCAAAAACATCACAGTTGTATGTATCTTTTTGTGCACGCTGCCTATGAGTATAACAATTAAGAAAATATTGAACACAACTGTGAACTCGTCGCCATACACCAAAGGTTGGCACACCACCAGCGTGTCTTCAGAATCTAAAGTGTGGCTCAGCAACAACCCAATCGATCCTAGCTGTTTCATGTGTTGGAGTGGAATTGG
>JAODKO010002358.1:0-14725 GCA_027576895.1 Sciades mastersi | reverse complement strand
TTAATAACAACATTTTAAAAGAGCTTTGTATATACGTGAAAACCTATGATATAGAAAGTGTTTAATCAGGTGGATGGCGCGAGAATTAGCCAAAGTTTGAAATGACTAATTTCTTTAAAATTTGCGCGCATACCTATATTTAAAAAATATTGATTTGTTTATTTTTTACGTGATGTTTACGATTAATCTATGTGAATAGATCATCAGCTCGACAAAAGATGAACCAACTCCCAAAAAGGATGAATACGAAGGTTTGACTGTGTGTCTTTGTTGTTGGCGCCAAAATTGAAAAAAGAAATTTTTAACAATGTGTACAAATTGTGTAGGAATTTGTGAGTAGAAACGAAAAAGATATCAAAACGTTTGGAATGTTGAGAGATACGGCGGAAAGTCGCGATTTTTTGATGAACAATCTCAACCTAGTCGTTGAACACACCGCTAGTTTTTTGTGTTTGTGGTGTATCGATTTGGCGGTGGAAGAGGTAGATTGACACATATTGTGTTCAATAGTAATCACCTTATTTTCGTTATTTCAACAGAAATGGGCACTTTTCGAGGTGGTCACCAAACAAGCCATTTCAATGCAGTTTCTGTTGGAACTTGCCCGAAATATTAGTGCACCCAGAAATAAACTTGTTAGTGACTTTTATTCAAAGTGATTTCACCACCTGAATTGAATGACTGTTTAACAAAATGCCAACACGATAGTCTAAACAAAAATCTTCCCGAATACAACAAATACTTCAACGATGAGCTGGTAAGTTTTCAGGAACGAGCAAAAAAACGCGCCAAAGAACGTATTCAAGAAGAGATTGCTAAACTTGAGGCGGTAATAGTTGTTGATTGAACATCTATTTCAATTGGGTAGGAGGAACGTGAAAAACGATTGGGTCCAGGTGGTCTTGATCCAACCGAAGTTTTTGAACAACTTCCAAAAGTGTGTTATTGTTTTTTTGTTGATTCACGCAAAACCCTAAATGATTGTTGCGTTGTGAATATTTTGTTGTGTGTTGTGTTTGATAGGATCTTCAAACTTGCTTCGAAACTAGAGATGTGGAAATGTTGAAAGAGACACTATCGAAAATGCCCATCGATGATGCCAATCGTTACATGCAAATGTGTATCGATTCGGGTCTTTGGGTTGCTGATAAGAATGCGGTCGAACAGGAGGAAGATGTGGCTGAGACACACGACAAATAGACAAATAGACAAATAGACAACTCTCAATGCAATCTCCAATTTATTAATTTATTAATTTATTATCACCATCGTTGTGTTGGATAGAATTTTGTATTCTTGATCTATGTGTGTTTGTTAGGAAATAGACACAGTTGTAAACATTCCCTCGATACTGTCACTAAGCGCCTAAATGAATCCAACAGAGAGATGGATTGTGTATTTGTCGCTATTATGCTCACTATTCTCATTGTGTAGTTGAACTTTATAAGCTGATGATAGTGACACGCCATTATCGTTCATTTGCTCGTAGTTTTGGCGGTGTGAATGTTTTTAGTTGGTTGTGATTGTTTGTTGTCTGAGTGGAGAGTGCCGTCAAAGTAATGTTAGAGTGGTGTAACGACACACAACCAACAACTTCTAAGTTATTGTACTGTTGATTCCAACAAACTATTTGCTATTCTGATTTCTAACGATACGCGTTTCTATTTTAAATTAGGCCTGAGAGAGAAAAACACCAACCAACTTTTCCCTTGGGACGAATTGGTGTTATTCTTCTAGATGGTGTTGTAGCGAGTGGAGGTGGTAAGCTAATGTTAAACATTGTTGAATTGGTGTCACAGTAGTTACCGACTGTGTGCATAACTACTACTACTACTACTAGACTAGGTTGTTGCCTTATAGTCTCCACAAAGTATTCAGCCGAAATAACAACTATCAAAAGAGTGACTCTCTTGAAAGTATATCATTGGATTTATCTGTAGAATAGGTGTTGCTGACAACTGTGATGGTTTCCATGTTTAAATCGTTCAACAAAAAATCGAACAACTCTGATGACAATCTACCACCACCAAGTGAGTGTGATGAAGTTGATAATGCGAAAGATCTATCCCAATTTTATAAAGCGTACAAAAATGTAAATCCAACTAGTGATGACATGATGTGGAGTAATTGCACAATTGGTGTAGTTGTTGAAAGAGAATGATAAAATCCATCTGGAAATATCCAAGTTGGAGCAGAGTATAATTGATATATCGGAAAAAATAAATGACACCAAAATTCCTCTATTTAAAAGAGTATTCAATACACTGTTTGTTGGTTTCCATAATTATTTAGAATACACTAAAAAACGAAATCACATTGATCGAGAAACAAATAAAATTGTAAGTTTATTGGGTCCATTATGAAAATGTAATTCATCCAATTGTAGATATAATGAACTGTTGAATAAAATCAACCAAAAACAACACACTCTACTCCAACATCAAAACAGTTACATCCAACGGCTTGTTCAAATCAATTCCAAAGTAATATCACTACTGATAGATGGATGGCGCCATATTTTTACACTAAAATTTGAATAGTTCTCACAGTTGAATCAGTTGGTTGATGATGGTGTTTGGTGGAAGGATTCGAGCAGTAGAACCGGCTCAAATTCGACTGTAACGCGAAACTGTTATAATATCAAATTTTTACATTTGGTTGCTATAGAATACGACCGACCTCAACTCATTCGATTCGTTGAACTCACTAACTTCCAACACAAGCAACGACTACAACCAACTGAGAATGTCTCGTATCCAACATCAATTCAACACGTTGCCTGACACAAAAACTATCGATTTTATCAAGTAAAAAATGAGGTTTTTTTCGAATTATTATAAAATACTTTTTTAGAAGTGTCATTAACCGTTAACTTTTGTGTTGTTTATATTACACGAGAGAGCGAGTTTTTATTGCCAACTATATTCTTAGATTAAATCTATTAGAAACTGTATAATTTTATGTATCAATCTTCAACAACAAAGTCCCTCCTCCTCCCCCCATTATATGTGTATATATAAAATCAAATATGATTAAAGTGAATAGGAAAAATAAAGAAACAACGAATTTTTAGCTTTTATGTCTAAGAGGAATCGTTTGTTTTTGCATTTTTTCACAGACAAATGTTTCTTTTTAATAAACGCCCACATTCATTTGAATGAAGCTTGCATCGTTTCACAGTTTGCATGTAAATTTATTGTATACAAACATAGAAATGCTTAACCATACACAATGAAACAATAAATTGTGTAGACTTCTCACTGGAATAGAAATTTTTGAAGGATGGATGAGTTTATTTGTGGTAGATTTTCTTCACAAAATAGATCTAACAACGCAGGTATGCATCCACTATTAATTGTGATAAAGTTTATATTTTTTGTTGGATATAGTAGATATAGAAAAAATGAATTAATCTACGTTGTAGAATAGTTTAAATTTTGTAGGAAAAAGAAAATTCTCGTAGAATAAGAGGTTGTTGTGTGTGTGTGATGTATCTTGATAATTGGATTTTTTGTTAGATATCCATTTGAGCTGTTGTCTCTCGAAAAAACCTGCTCTTCTCACCCAAACCTACATGCACACACACAATCACCTCTGTTCCCAGTTGATCAAGTAGAAGAGATGGGTTTGGTGGTATTACACCCAATAGAATTAACATTTGTTTAACCAACACACAACCACACAAAATGTACAAATACAAGTTGGTGATGTTTCAAAGTGAAGCAACAAGTGTCACCTTATATTGGACACCTACATAGGGTGGGGATGTTTGAAATTGTGCCAAACATCTTGAAACTATGGCAACACACTCATCCACCACAGAACAAGTGTCAAATGTAACAGTTTCTATTTGTTGATTCATCTCCTTGGACACCATTTATAAATTAAAAAACTCGTACCAATTATTTGTTACCACCTAAAAGACATTCCAAAGTAAATACAATTTTTATTTTAAATATTCCCACAAAATTTATCATTTCAAACCACATAACCAATGATATATGTGAACGTGCTTTTTTTTTGGAGTTAAAAAATTGACAATGGAATGAGTGGAATAACACAAAATTCCCTCAAGAAAATGATTCCTATACCCATACCACAAAAATACATGTATTACAATTGTTTAGGTTGGAGCTATTTTTGTTGGATCCTAAGTTATACTAATATTATATTGAAAGTGCCAAAATTGCATCAACACCGAATTAGAATCTAGCGAAAAAAAACTGCCAAGCATCAAATCCATTATCTATCTATATACAGATTTAATAATCCAAATAAAAGCCATCAAATTTGACAGTTTTTGCTAGTTCAACTAACCAACCAAATCGAACAATTCAAACTCTAGATTTTGATTGAAGAGATTGTACTGGAAATAAGAATTTGATAGATATATGCAAAATTCAAATTGGAATAATAATCAAGAGAAAGATTCCAAAAAGTCATCTGATGATTTGGATTGTGATGAGGTGGATGAGAATAGCATTCCACCAACTGAAAATGATCAACACAACAATGACCACCTACTACTATCTCACCAAAGCGACTACTATCATCGTCCACCCGCCGTAAATCGTATGTGTGATGGTTTGTTTCGAGTGGTTGTTATGGATTGTTTTTGGTAGGAGATATTTTTGGTCCAGGTAGCTCTTTTCTGTATGGCTGTTATGGAGAAAATCGTGATTGCAATTCGTTGGCTACGGTTTCGTCGATCGTGTTAGGAGAGCACAACTTTCTCAACTCCACCATAGCCAACACATCCACCGATATACGAGATATGCAACGTCTGTACCACACTCACTCATCACATTCCGAGTGTTTCTACCAACAACCTGACCCGCCGCCGCCGCCACCGCCACCATCACCACCAACCGATCCATTTCAGTTATCAACTGAGGTGGTTGCAAACAATGTGTCATCGAATCCATCACCTTCTATTTTACGCGGCGACGACGACCACCAACCACCACCAGACAACTCTCCAACTCAAATGGACAACAACCAACAATTTGAGAATAACGACAACAATCATCAAATTGGTGCTGTTGAAGAAAACAATTTTATGGATGTCGATTGTAATCAGGAAATCACCCAAAATTATGACTGTCAAATTGATGAAATGGTGAAACGTTTCTTTCCATCGGAGATATTGGGAATGGATATTGGAGCATCATGTTCCCAAACCACCAATGGGATCAACGACAATTCCACTCAAGTGTTGCCGCCACCAATACCACCATCTATGTATGTGGATGCGTTTGACGATGAGATGAACAACAACAACGATCCCACTATGGGACCTTCTAGCAAATTCATAAAAACCAAACGATGCCACAATTCTATGGACGACAACTTGGGGAGTGATACCAACATCAATGATGGATCTCATATGGTTGATGAGTTGTCGCAACAAAAAAAAAGTTTATTGAATGGAGACACTCATTTCGAATCTCTAATGCAGATACTTCAACAACAACTTCAACATAATCGAGCCAACCAATCCACTTTCAACCAACTCAATGGACACTCGATTGGTAGTCAATCACAGTTTGTTCAAAATAATTTAAATTTCGCGCCAAACAATCAAGTTCATCATCATCAGCATCATACATCAGCTTTCAGTAACAACAACAACCAGCAGCAGCCGATAACAGTTTCACAATTGCAAGCTCTTTTGTCTCAATATGTGAGTCCAACAACCCCACCACTTGTCACACAACCTTTTGTAAACACATTTCAACCTCAAATCACTACCACCACCAGATTCACCCAATCTACTCCCACCTACATTCCTGGTATCAATCCCAACCACATGCATCTATTGCAACAGAACAACTTCAACACTCCTTACATCCGAACCATCAATGGTAGATCGTATTTGATGACCAATCCACGATTGCCACAAATGTTACCACACTACGAGATGATGCATCCCTCAAGACATCAACTTCCGTTGGATAGAATTCTAAGACAGAATGGAACAATGAATCCGTACGCTGAGGGCAAACATCCCAAACCGGTGTTTTCGTATTCTTGTTTGATTGCTATGGCGTTGAAAAATAGTGCCAATGGTCATCTTCCTGTGAGTGAAATCTACAAATATATGCAGTAACAAATGATCTCTATGTGGGTTGATTATTTTGTGTATTCTAGAGAAAAGTTTCCCTACTTTAAAACTGCACCTGAAGGATGGAAAGTATGTGTTGGTTTGGATGGTGGCGTTGAATGGCGCTTATTTTACTAAAAAATATTTGTGTCTTTTTTAGAATTCGGTGCGTCACAATCTATCCTTGAATAAAGCTTTTTACAAGCTGATCAAAAACACCAAAGAGGACAAACAAAATTCGCGTAAAGGTTGTTATTGGGCGCTAAAAGAGGAGAAAAAACACGGCATCGAAAAAGAAATCAACAAATGGTTGCGTAAACATCCGGACGCTATACGAAAAAGTTTACAAGATGAAAGTATTGCTGATTGTTGTGGTTTTCACTTGTACATTAACACATACATTTTTTATTTTAGATGATTTTGAAGATTTGTTCCAAGATGTTGAAGACTCGAGTGATGACAACAACGATGACTCAACAATAAATTTGAATATGAACAACATCAAAACTCTCATAATGGAACAGGAGGAGGAGAAAATTCGAAAAAACAATCCACATTTGATAAGTTACGATTTCTCACAAGATCATCATCCCATTCCTACAACCTCCACCAACATGACTACTACTCCACAACAACAACAACAACAAGCTCCTGTACACACTAATTTCGCCTACAATCTACCTCTTCAAAATCAAGAAAATTTTAACAACAACAACATGCAAATTAATTCCAACATGATAGAAAACAATCCTCACCAATACCCACCATTAACTTTCCAAAATATCAATCCAATCATATACGACTCTCTACAATCTCAACAGCCTGTGATGGTGGTGGCGGCGCCCCAAAACCGTCGCAATGGATCTCTCCAACAACCTCAATCAAATTTGGAATTTATCGACAACTACTTCAGTCACCATCAAATACCTACTAATTTTTCACCTTCCCGCCCCAATGACATTCCTCCAAATGTTCCTACTTTAATTTTGTCGGGAGAACCCATCCCAGCTCCATCCAATCTAAATTCTGCTACTACTACAGTAGTAGCTTGTGATGGTCTAAATGAACAACTCCAAGATCATAATAAAATGGACGTGATCAACGAACAATTGCAAGCATTTCTATTTTCAGCCGATCCAAGAGTGACACGTTCGAATGAGATTTTACACAATTTGATCAACCACAAAAAAGATGACCAATCCTCAGACAACCACTCTCCAAATGATACCCACAACAACAACAACAACAATGATGATGATCATGACGATTTCAATGAATTTCTTCGTTCGTTTGGCGGCAAAGATCATCCCGATCCCACCACTCAATAATTTGGTTTTTGGTTTCTTCGCGGATAGATCTCTCAGTATGCATACATTTGAACACATTCCACTACCACCAACAACATTTGGGAATCCTTTCTTATGTGGCACTGTTTTTGGTCCATCACTCATTTATCATAAAAACATAATTTAGCATTAATTTTAGTAGTTTTTTAGTTAATAATTTTGTTTTTGGCGCGAAAATATCTACAAAATAATTTGAAATTATCTTCTCAATTTTACCGAATTAAACTTGGGTGGAATACAGCAAAAATCGAATACCTCTTCAAACTCTAGCCATTGGAAGGAAAAGATTGACCACTTGTTGTTCTACTCCATCGCATGAGATCACTTCTAAATTTGTCCATATTCGAGCGGAATAACAAGAACACGACCATCTACACAAAACTCACTTTTCCATTTTGTTTTGAGCGTACACCAAGCTTTGATCCAATAAAATGTGTAATCATTTTTTAGCGTCACTCTTGTCAAACGTTTGGTTGGTGTTTTGAAATCGACAGCTTGTAAATGTGACCAACGTTTAAGTTGTTGATTGGATCGTTACATTTTTGCAGCAATACAACCACCTGTCCACACCTCGCTGTGACCTGCCATGGAGATCGAAACAACACCTTCTATCCATAAGCTGCCAACTATGTATTCGTAAACTTTAAACAAATGAGCAATCTCCATAACCACCAGTGCAATCGGTGTAGTTCAATTTTTCTAACACGTTTCCGTATGAAGAAACTCAATAAAACAAAGTTTTTATTTACAGCGTTATAACACGCTGTTAGTTGTAGATTGATTACACAAGCGATGAACTTTTCGATAATATATTTATCAATTTATAGTCGAGATAATTTTCGAATTATCTAACCTTTCTCTCTCAAAGCTAATACACTTCTCAAAAAATATTAAACAAACCTATGAAAATTAAAATGTATATAAAAAAAAGGCGCGTTTACCTGCACACGTTAAATTTCAAAATGGTCGAACTAAAAAGAATTTTTCGATAACTATTTATTATAAATGTTCGTTTATTTGTTTGTGGATAAAACACAAAAATTCCATGTAGGTGAACGATTTGGGTTTGGATGATTTGCTTTCGGCCATAAAATGTCGGAAGGTGTTTTCCGACATACCTCCTTGTTTGACTAGAGTGATCTAAACCAATTCATCAATCAATATTTACGAATAGTTGGATTGGTATACTGGAATAAATCGATTGGGGTGGTGGTGCTTTCTCACCAAATTGATCAAGAGACGAGTGCTGTTCGAGATGTGGTTGTCAAAAGCAGGGAGTGTTTCCATGACAACGCCATCAATTTGTTCCATCGAACTGACCCCAAACAAACTTCTAAACGATTCCTGGTCGATATTTCCACCCACCCACAGGAACAGAATGTGTGGTAGTACCATGAGGTAGATTTGATTGTTGGAGAGTCGTTCGTAGGAGCAACGATAGTTTTGGATACCGAGATGAGAGAGCGAGGGAGTTTTTTGGTTCAACTCTTCAATGGTGGCATTGTTGATGGGATCAAACTTGAATTGAATCAAATCAACAACTGTTGATCACAACAAAACAACTCACAATGTTGTAGATAAATGGATACAACTCTAGAAGCATATCACCAATGGAGAAAGATTTGAAACGATGGATCGCCATAGAGCGTCCATCTTGTCCCAACTCTTTCCTACTTAGAAATGCATCCGATTTGATCAGTGAATTCATATAGAGAGGATAGAGTTTGAGTGATTCTGGTAGAACCAACTATTACCATATATAACAGATAGATTGATTATCGCCATCAAACCAAAATGTAAAAGAGAATGAGTTACCTGCTGAAAATGACCTTGAGATTGTTTACAATTTTTCACGTAGGACAACAACGGTTGGTAGGTGTATTCGTTGAGTTTGTCTCCCACAAAAGTGATGCTGTTTTGTTTCAAAATTTCCGTACAATCTAAACCAACAGACAATAACAATAATAATAATAATAATAATAAAGCCAAATGGGCAGAGTACATTTTTTCATCAAAAGACACACACTAGCCTCACAACCAATAGCACGATAGATATCGGTGTATTCGTTGGAGTGTTTCAAGTAGGTGTTGTGGATACGTAGTCGGCGTTGTCCAGAGGAGGCGGTGTAGAGCACGGCCAACTGACACGACACAACAGTTCCCGGCTTGAGATCGTCATCGTGTTCGAGTTCAAAGGCGACAGTCTACAACACCACCCCAAAATAACACACACACACACATTTGAAACATACAGTATCTGAGTCGATGTATGCAAGTTGAACGTCGGTCGCTGAAGCATACGACAAACAGCCATGAATTGCACTCACACGAAGTCCATTGGAAACTCGCAACTTCATGTAGGCATCGTGAGCGCAAGGTCTACCCAAAAAACTTTGCACATCGTACGCCAACTGTTGACCTGAACGTTTGGTGTCAAAGAAGGGATAGTGGAAAATGCGACCACCAGTCATCTCACACATATTGCCCAATGTGGCAATATCCACATAGCCGGCAGTGGTAAGAAACAGGTTCACCGAGATCCCATTGGAAACGCATTGTTCGGCCAATTTGGTGTAGTAGTTGCCGTTAGGTTTCAACAAGCTCTTAATATGAGAAAAATTGTTGTTATTGTTGTTATTGTAATCGTCTATAAATTCAATTACCAATTCATTCTCTGTACAAAATGTGGCGCTATTCTCACGATTCTCCAGTTTGCCAGGTGCGGCAAAAGTGGGCAACATCGAGTGGAATATAAACAGTCGACCGCAATCTCCATTACTCTTTAAAAATTAGATTCAATCACTCATTTTTTAATCAACGCACTATTTCATCGTTTTTACCTTCAACAGTGAAACCGCGCTTTCAATAACCGGTCCCAACATTGTATCGACCACCGTCGAATTGGAGAATATCTTGGGGATGTCTTGCAAAAGACTAAATAAGAGTAAGAAGAGTAGGAGAAGATTAATCAACAACAACAACACCCACCTTTGAATTTGTGCTGCACAATCCAAAGCATCCACCACAAACCCTTTGTAGGAGGGAATGTAGGGATGGTCGTTGATATCGATGCACACCTCGACTTGTTGTTTGTTGTGTGAGTGTTCACGCACATTGAAGAAATAAACGCGTTTATCGTACGCCATAAACGCCACTCTGACCAACAACGGTTTGTTGGAATTTTTGCTGCCATTCACATGTGGATTGGTTTGTGTGTTGTTGGCTGGGTAACCATTGTTACTCAAAGTGGTGCTGCTGCCCACCTCATTTGGAGTAACAACCTCAATGTGACCATCATCTCGAGGCAGGTGTTTAGGTATGATACTGGAGAGAATGTCCGCCACCACACTGATCATTCCATTGGTGATGCTGGTACGTGCAACATTGAACATAAAAATGTAGATCGGAGTTTTGGGCAGGGTGTTGTTGCGACAGTAGAGTTTGTTGGTGGACAACTCGTAGCTGCCTTGACACAACTCGGGACGTGAGAATCGATCCAAACGACCACCCGAATTGTCCAAATAACAAAAGTATGAGTCGGCCACGTTGGTTTTGTGGCCACAAAAATTGCACACAAGCGTTTTGCCGCCATCAATAAAAACCGATTGTGCGTTCACATACGCTCGACATTGCTCACAACGTAACGGACCATCGTTTCCTTGGGGTGACGACAACAACGGCGAATCTTGGGTGGAAATCGGTGCAAACGGTTGCACCACTATACCAATAGGTATTTTGGTGTTTTTCACCATTTTGGCGGTGGATGGAAGCGCGTAGTAGGTGGATTGTGCATATTTGGGATTGCACACTCCTATGTTTTTTTAATATTTATCAACATTACACTCCCAAACTAATCACCCTCATCCTTGTAGTAGAATTCGGTTTGGGAAGATGGTGGAAGATCCGCAAATTGATGATAACTAATCGTAGTTTGTTTGAACTTTTCGTCCAACTGACGTTGATGTATGATCTAAGTTAAAAATTCAAATATTTTCAATTTCTCAATAAAACCTCAAATTTAATTAGACACAATCGGAAAATAATATTTAAAAAATTATATCGAATAAATAAGGAGAAAACGTCATAAACATTTAAAATCAATCCACTCGCTATTACTCGCAAATTTATAAAACTAGATTTTCCAACTTTGTTTAAGATTAGAACGTGTAGAAATCAATATTACTGGATTGGGCATGTTATCGCTGTATCCTGCGGCTGTACTTGATCGAGAACTGGACGATACATTTGACGCGTTCATCATTGGAGAAGGGTATAGAGATGCCGCATTTGCGTTGCTATAATATTGATGGTTTTGTGATTGAACAGGTGTTCCACCGCCAACTCCAATAGATTGAGCCATTAAAGGCACATTATTAGCGTTGGTGGTGTTATACTGATACGTAGTGGGCTCATTGTAGGCGGTAGGCAAGTAATTTTGAGGTGGATAGTGTGTTTGAGGTGTGGATTGTGCATAGGACGTAGGTTGTTGGTATGTATTACTATCATAAGAAGTATTGTACGATTGTTGAGCGTTAAAATTCTTCAAAATTTAACCTCAAGCACAGTCAACACTAGAGTTGAATTACTTGAGCTGACGAAGGCATACCAACAGGTGCAGTTGTATCTCGAGCTCCACCTACAATATTCACTCCGATAAGAGACACAATTGAACAGCACACAACCTACCAGCGATATGGTTCGATGAGTGTAGAGATAAGTTTTGAAATTCGGAAATCGACGAATCGAACTGTTGGGAAGTGTGTGCTTTGTTTGTTGTGTAAAATCAACACTGCAAACAGTAGAAATACCTTGTTGTGGCGGGGAATAATAGTTGTGATGAGAAGACAACTAAAATCCCAATGAAAATGACAGTTATCGCGTGGAAAACTCAACAATGAGGTCACTTACATTGGTGTTATCTATGGGGTGGGAGTTTCCAGTTGTAGGAAGTGTGTGAAGGGTGGAATTGTTGCTACCACTGTTCAAATTGTTCATAGTTTGGTTGGTGTATTGTTGAGTTGAACTGGTATTGTTGTAGTAGGAGTAGGTTTGGTTGTGGGGAGTGGTGGATGATGACAAACTCGAGTCTCCACCACCTGCAACCACATTATTCAAGGTGTTATGCATTCTACCTGGCTTTTGTTTTCTGTAGTCCATGTTGGATTGTTCTCACAACACAAAGATAACTCAAACAAACGCCTATCTTTTCAATTATCTCTTTCGAGTGATTTCGTGTACACTCGGATGATTATAAAAAACTGCTTTATTTTACGTTCTATTCGTTTGTTTCGCTTTCATCATTTCCTACTATTCCAATTTTCAGATATAAACACTACAGTGTTTTATTTCTTGGATTATTTTAGGGAGTAGAGACCAATGTGTTGAAATGTAAAAAATAAACATTTCTCGCAAAGTTTCAAGTTTAGTTTTAAATTTTTTTTGGCGCAAAAAATAAAAAACCCTAAAATTAGAAACATAACTGAATAACAACGAATGTACATAAGAGAAAACCGATCTCACATTTGTTGAAACGAATTTCTGATCTGTTCAAATAAAACCATTGCAATGGTCGCATTTGGCACTTGTCGTAAAAGTTGAAAAAACAAACCCGAGTACAAACGTGTGAAACCTTCTTGGGTGTATATTTTGTGGAGAGTGGACCAAAACTCACGATAGACACGATTACCGTTGGTATCGACGGTGTCATGCCTCATACGTGTACGTGCCACCTCGTGCGGGTAACCAACTAGAATACTAAGCGATTTAGCAAGCAGTGACGCTTTGGTGCTATCCCACGCGGACAGTTCTCGCTCTACACACACACACACATTAATTTATTGTTACAACTACAACACATGACAAACTACTGTGATTGCCGTTCGAATCTTGTATTTGTTTTTTGAACTCCTCATACATCAACCAATAGAACATTGTTTCGATCGAACCGTAGAACGAACAAGTGAGACCTCTATAGAATCCACTCAGTCCATTCTTCTGATAAATCTCTTTTACCACATCTCTCATGGTGACATGATGTTTGAGTAGTTTCCTATTCGACAAAAGTTTACCAAACTAATGATAGGTTGGTGAATACCGTTTGAGTTGGAGGTGGGTTTTGGTGACCCATATGGGACAGGTGATTGTGGAGGCAGTGATCGAGCCCATCACAGCTGAAAATGCTATTTTTATCGTCTCAAAACGATCCACTCCATACATCTCTTCAAACAACATTCTAGTGTGGGTGTTTGTACCGAAATAGATAGATCTCGATGGAATGATTCCAACAACAAGAGGTAGATATCCTTTGAAAAATCCTTTCCAACCATCTTTCAGCATTATATCTTTGCCAACTATAAAATATTTGTTGTTGGTGTTGAAGCGAAGTTGGGAGTGTGGATTGGTTTGTGTGTTGAGTGGGATTGTGATGGAAGCCATTTTTCGAATACGCTCCCTATCGACGGTGGATTGAAGTCGTGTTTGTATCACCTCCAGTGGGAGTGTCAACGAATACGCACACAATCCAGACAGCCCACCTGAGACTCCCTCCAACAAAATCGATTTCATCGTTATAGATTTCCATTTTGAGTGGTGGTAGCCAATGGAGGTGGATGTGTTGTTGTTTGTCTCAATTCCAATACTGGCCATCTCTAGTAGGAAATAAGAGGAAAACGTTTTTTTCACTTTCCAAGCTCGGTGAGCATAGGTTTTTCTCAGTCACTTGACGGCCACGCTAATCCACCACAATCTTCTATTCCCCTTTTTATTCAGTAGTCGATTGGTTCGTTTTGAGTAGTTTTTTAATGCTTTTTTTTCTGAAGCGAATACGTATGAACCTGTGGTCACGTGTTTATTAAGCTCCCACTCACGTGGCAGATTTAAACTCAAACTTTTCTCGCAAACTCTATAGTTAGAAGTTTCTACTTATTTTTTGTTAATTTTTGTATGAAGTTTTTGGCGCTAAAATTCTGATTTTTAAACGTTCATTTTTCTATAAATTACTCCAAATTTATATATAATTACAATAAAAATCAAGGAATAGTTTGAGCGAAATTCATGCTAAAAATGAGTTAAATAGGTCGATTTTCAACCTGTTTCTAAAAAAGCGCGCACGCGCGCTAATAAAAAAACTAAACTTTCTAAATAACTTTTAATTCAATCACGAAAAAAATTCACTAGAGCGTTTTTTAGACGAAATACAATATATTTTAGTACATATAATTTTCTCATAGAAATAATGTAGATGAATAATATTTTAGAAAAATTTTTCTATTTTTTT
>JAODKO010002291.1:0-14769 GCA_027576895.1 Sciades mastersi | reverse complement strand
AAGTTTAACAACTTCATAGTAGTCCACTGGAGGCAACTATATTTTAGTTTTACTAACAAACAACACCAACGGCGGCAACTAATCACTTTGTAACAATTGATCACAATGGAGTTTTTATTTTAATCATAAAGATGTCTAAAATTTTAGTTAAAATCATTTAATAATTTGAATACGATTTTCAATCAATTCAATTTCATAAATTTATAACCAAATTTACAGGATAATCAATTCTTATTAAAATATTCCAAGTCGAACTCACACATGTGATCTTGTACGTTGACTAATAGACTGCATTAAAACGAAAATTCTCACACTCACAATTTAATATTTTATAAATCTTTGATATCACGATAAATTTTATCAATTATTTTACATAATAGTCACATTTTAAATTATGGAACTAACTGTAAGCTATGTAATTTATCACGACAATATTGGAAGTTTTTTCATATTTTTGTTTGAAAATGCCGTCATTGCTAGGCTAGAGACCATTAATCACAAATTCAAGATTTAATTTCCACAATCTTTTTAGTTTCGGAGTTATTCATTCTCGTTGTAATAGCCACTGCCATGCAAATATATTCTTAAATAATACGATGCGACATTTGTTCAAATACCCGTTCTGAGAGTTCATTCCAAATGGGCATAATTTGTGGAGAAAATAAAGTAGAATATTAACTGATTATATTTGTTGGAATTTACCGTCAAATTAAAGATGTGTCTGAATAATCGATGCGTTGACGCGGTTGAAAATCTTGATAAATATAAAGGAGCCAGATTGATTAGTAACAACTTGGGCACTTGTGTATACATGAGCACGATTGTAGGTGTGTGTTATGGGATAATGTAAGGCTGAACACAACGATTTCAATCCTTGTAAGAGTGTGATGTGTGACGAGAACGAGGTGACATTAAATCGATCAAACAACCCATATCTCTAATCATCTGACAGGACTGCAAATATTTTATCCTGGATTTCGCGTTCAACATTTCAGTTTCAAAAAAACTTAAAAACAAACCCAAACTTCAAAAATTTCAAGCCGAAAAATAATTTGAGCTCTCAGAATACGAAGAATTGTAATTACATTTTATTCATACAAATTAAAGCAACAATAAAAACGAATAAATTAAGAAATATCAGAAAAAGCTCTAATTTATCAAATAACTCTATGATTGACAATAGTTTAGATTTGATAAAGCACAAGCGACGCTGATAAACTCCAAAACAAAAAGTATTCATTAAGAACGACTATTATCAACGATATTTGGTGGTAGAAATCTTAGCAATCACAGTATTTTCAATATACACGGTGTCCTTTATAACAGTGTACAGAAATTGACAATATAAAGTTGTAATTTACATTCATTTTTTTTAGGCTGATATACGTTTGTGCGCCATGGAAAAAACACACGAAACAAACAGTTCACTTACAAAATTTGAATTCTTTATAGTAGATCTCATCTCTTTAATAGAAATTTCAAAATGTGTGTTTCTTGCTCTTTTTCTGTTTATATCAATTCTTATGATCCTAAAAATGGGCCTCATCTTGTAAAGTTGAGCACGTGACAACTTACAAAATCTGTTTATTGTTGATATTCTTCGTATGGTGACACATGTATATCGGTCAGTCTAGTGTCGAAAAAGGGGAAGGTCTTTTTGTGGATCGATGCTACAACTTGGGCGATCAAATAAATTCGGAACTGCCGTTATTTGGGGTGTTATTTGTGGACTACAATGGGTTGTATTGTGTCTGTTGTTTCAAGCGCCTCGGTGACCACATCACTCCTCTCAAATGTAAAAACTGTGAGATGGTTTATTATTGTAGTGAAATGTGCCTCACAATCGATACATCTCAACACAAATTGGAGTGTTTTATCTCACAACATGACATCACACTCGATCATTTTGAGTATCCTTCTATTGTGAGAATAGCTGCAAGAATAATATCTCAGAATACTGTTGAAAAACAATACAACAATATTATTGATCGAATAAATGCGACAAAATATCTAGAAACCATCATTCGTCAGTTGGATTCCAACTCAATCACATTGATAACTCAATTTGAGCAATATTTTGTGGGAATAATCAAAAATACCGAGTACAAAATCCCTATAAATTTGACTAAATTGTTTATCTACTTGAAAACTAATCTAATAACAATCGGTGATGAGTTGTGCGTTGGTAAATATTATTTTTTGGGAAACAAAACCGGGATATACAAATGAGCGAGTGATGTTTGTTGTGTAGGAGTGGGTTTGTATGATCAGTTCTCAAAAATAAACCACAGTTGTGCGCCAAATTGTGTAGTATCGTTTGTGCAAAATCGTATGTATCTTTATCCGACAAGAAAATTGGATAAGGATGAAGAATTGACAGTCGACTATTGTTCCACCGAGTCTGGAAAGCGAGAGAGACAATACATTCTCTTGAAAAATTATTACTTAAAGTAGGTCAAAAAACTCTCTCTCTATCTCTCAATTTTTAACAAATGACTAATATAGATGTGAGTGTGAAGTGTGTTTATTGAACTCAAGTCACAACGAAGATAAAACATTGAGTAAGATTGGCTACGATGAAATATTAAAAAAGTAGTTAAACCACTTTCTAGGCAAACTCAAATCGAACCGATCACTTCATATAGGATGTTTGAATGTGAACGAATACCTGAAAAATGTCCAAAAATGCCGCCAACTTTATCAATTACTTATTGATGATGAAGCGATTCATGATACTATTCCGCTCAAGCTGACTACAATGATCACACTCTCCAACGTATCTCATCATATGGTTGTTTTTACACAAATAACTAATTTATTGTAGGAAATGAAATTTATAGAAACACATCCTGAGTTGGTGTTTCAACTGGTGAATCGTGTTTTAGGTGCCTACAAGAGACTGAATGGAACCACTTGTTGCCAAATCTACGCCAAATATTTATACACCAAAAGTTGAGTTGTACTATCTTATTATATATCGGTGAATAAAATGATTGTAGTTTATTTTGAAAAAAATATGTTCCATCAGATCCATTTGGCCAATTGGAACCAAACTGGAGATCCATCTGTGTTGCTGGTCGAAAAAGCTCGCAAGTTGTATGAGAATATTTGTGAATGCGAGAGACTATTACGTCTTTTCTATCCCTCCAACCATAAACTTATTGTCGATCTTCTCTCTCATAAACACGAACTTTCTTCCATTTAACTACATAAAATGGCTATCAAAATCTTTTTTATTGCACATCTATTAATAATTAATAATAAATGTAAAAAGTAGGAGATATTTTTCAGATTTTTTTAACGACGAAAATTTAAGGGAAAGTTTTCTCGAGAACGTGGCCACGTGATCGACCGCATAAGTGAGAGGAATAGTCTGATTTGCGCGAGCTATATGAAGGAATTTAATTTGGGAAATATGACGGAAGAATATGGACCTGATGATGAACAATTTTATAGTGAATGGGATAAAAAAGTGGGGTTTTAAGAGTGTCTATTTTAATCCAACTGTAGAAATTGATTGATTACATTTTGGAGTTGAGAACTAGTGGGAAAAAAGCAATAATTAACATGGAAAATGCTAAGAAAAAATGTTTAAACTTTAACGAGTAAGTAATCCAATTTGTAAATGGCAAAAAGTAAACTTTGATACTAGATACGAGTTCCAATATGTTGCGCTTCATATTGCGTATATTGGATGGAACTATCAAGGTTTTGCTATTCAAAACAACACTAACGATACCATTGAAGTTTTTAACTTGCATATTGTTGAAAATTGTTTGATATTTGGTTGTTGAAGGAGAAATTGATCAACGCCTTCTACAAACTGAAACTATGGGATAAAACTGTCCAAAATCCATTCAGTCACTACAACTTTTCCAAATGTGGAAGAACAGATTCACAAGTGTCAGCTTTTACTCAAGTTGTGTGTTGTCATTTGAGAACAAATCGAAAGTTAAAAGCGGCAAAATTAGGCGGTAATCTGTTTATTTTGATTTTTTTGTATGTGTGAGTAGAAGAAGAACAAGTGAAACAGGACGAAAATCTGTATATAACTCATTTGAATCGAATTCTTCCCGCTGATATTCAAGTTGTTGGATGGGCGTCAATTAACGACAAGCCTAATTTGAGCGCTAGGTAAACAGATTTTATAGTTGTTTATTCTGATCTTTTTTAAAGATATAGTTGTCAATCGAGGAGCTACAAATATTTTATAGTTGATGATGGATTGAACGTGGAAGTAATTCACATGAGATTTGTGCATTGTTTAATTTTATGAAATAGAACATGGAAATTGCTTGTGAATATTTCAAAGGTGCGCAAGATTTTAGGAATTTTTGTAAAGTATTCCAACAAAGTTATTTGAAGAAAAATTCTAAATTTGTTTCAGTTATCACTGCAGAACAAAAAATCATCGTTTGTGAGAACCATCTACAACATCTCGTTGGAGAGACAAGAACGCGAAATTTGCGGTTTGTATGTTGGATATAAGATGATTGCTATTTCTAAGTGAATTAGATCGTTTTTAGTGCTACGAGTAAAAGCCAATGGATTCTTGTGGCATCAGATACGAAATATGGTGGCAATTTTGGTGATGGTTGGGAGAAACTACGAAAATCCTCAAGTTTATCACAATCCGGCCAACAATTTAGTAATCATTCTGTTGCAGATTGTTCAAGAACTCTTGGATATCAACATATTTAAACAGCTTCCTCAATATAACATGGTTGAGGGTATGTGTGTGGTGTTGGGATTTTGTCGTAATTCTGCCACTCAATCAATGTAGGTTTGCCGCTTGTGTTAGATTCTTGCGAATTCCTGGATATTGCTTGGAAGTACAATGTGAAAAGTTGGTTGAAATGTGTTATCGTGTGAGGAAATATGGAATTTTGTAGGTGTTTTTAAGGTTTTACAAAAATGGACCGCGTTAAGAGATGAATTTTGCACAAAGTTCAGCTCGAATTTATTCGTTTATCCGCGGACAAATCTATTCCTTTTAGGAGTGTTTTGTGGGACTACTATTGTGAAAGGTTGAAATTGTTGGTGCCTCAAAAGGAGCTCGAATCGTTAACACTCACACACAATAAGAAATCCAATCACAAAGCTCTTTCCAATCGACCTATTTGTGGTGACCAATTCCATTTTCTGTTTTTTTTTTAAATTGCTCTTTTAGCTGCTCGAGATCGAATTATTGCTGAGTGTCTAAAACCCACATGATAATGATGTGTTGGTTTGTTTTTAAATGATATATTTTTAATAGATTGAGTGAAATAGAATTTTTTCAATTAATTATGTGTGCGGAATAGAGATATATTTTCTAATCAAACAGCATGTACTACGATAATACTATATTCATGCTAGACGACTACTATCACGTTATATGTTCACAATTCACATGCAATAGCGGAAACGCTTGGCATAGCAATCTTGAATTTCGTTGGAATCTTTGTTGAGAGTTTCCACAAAGAAGAAGGACAAGAAGGCGATGACAAACACGTTGACACCAGTGAAGAGATACAGGGCGATAATACCGTAATCAGCGATAGAGTAGACAATGGCGTTGGCCATCCAATTGAAGGTTGAGCAAACACTTTGTGCAGCTCCGTGCGCGTTGGATGGGAACACTTCCAACGGCAAGAACCACACCATAGGACCAGGTCCGAATTGGAACACAAACACAAAAAAACCCATAAACACCACCTTGTAATAGGGATTCAACTACAAACAACAACAATAATCACCCGTAAGATAAGTATAGAATTCGATTGTAATTACATCAAATTTGGTGGTGGCAATAAGACCAACAAGCGAGATCAAAATACCAATATGACCAATTAGAAGTGACAACTTACGTCGGAATCTGCTGACACATGGACTGAAGATGATCGATCCTACCAGCCCCATACCGATAACCATCAACGCGGCAACATCAGGATTTTGGATTCCAACACCGGCCAAGTAGGACGACGAAAACGCAACCACAGCATTGATACCAGACAATTGTTGAGCAATATGACACACAATGGTGGCAATGAGTGGTCCAATAAAGCGACGAGTGGTGAATAGTTGGAAAACGGAAATATTGTTCTCTTCATCGGCAGCACTAGCTTCGGTGCTCTTTTTCACACTAACAAGTTGCATGTATTCGGATGCGTTGGGGCCGCGTAAAATTTTGTAGGCATCAAGAGTGGCTTCCTCATCGTTTCTCACATCCGACAAGTAGATTGGACTCTCTGGAAGTGAGTAGGTGCTGACGATCAACAACACACCAGTCACAACAGACGACAAGAAAGTGAATTGGTAGGCACCATGACAAACCATGTTCAACTGCAACACATTTTGAATGAGAATACCCAAATTGACAGACACTTGGATGAGTGGTTTGAAGGTGTTGTGGAGTTGTTCTGGTAGACACTCAAACATGTGCAAAACACTACTAACCATCAAACCAGCAGCTCCAATACCGTCGAAAAATCTTCCGACCAACAACAAATAACCGATGTAATAGTAGGAAACCACTTTGAGGGCGCTACCAACAAACACAGTGAAAACCAAAAACAACGTGGTGCCTCGTCGACCCCATTTTTGAACAGCCCATCCCGAGAAAAACGAACCAATCAACCCACCAACTGGAAACACACATCCTAGTGACCATATCTTTTTGGGAAGATCATTCGAGGTGGCGTTCTCAAGTGAACTGGCGTAACCAAGTTGAACGGCCAAATTTTTTTTGATGAGGTCACCATTTGAGAAAGCGTTTATGAGCAAACCCATAGTGAAAGCAGACAACAACTGAATACAACACCAGAAAACTGGCAATTTGTTGTAGCTCATTCGAATTTCTCGTTTTTCGACAAGTCGTTCCTTGCTTTCATCTTCCAACAACGGAGTTGCTTCATTATCTTTGGCGTATCCGGTCTTAGGCGATCTCATGTACACACACAACTATAAACAGTTAGTAGACGATCAATAGTATTTAGAATTGCACTCGTGGGTGTCATTAGGATATCATAAGTGGTATTAAACATGACAACATTAAACAACCTATACTAATTGATTCCTCGCTTAAAAAATAAATATTTTCCTACTATCGCAACAATAAAGTATTATGCCGTGAAATAACATCATCTCTGATCAATTCATCTATTGGAACGCATACAAAAGTACATGGAGGAACCCCTTTTCGTAAGAAGGATTTATGTGTGGGTTACATCAACCGCATTTTAAACTGAATAATATCATGCTCAAAAGTAGGAATTTAGATGCTTGTTTTTTTATACTGAAATCGTTGTTATTTTTTACTGTACTTTGAAAAGATGGTTCAATTTATTAGGTGTTTATTACAGTTGGACACACATTGTACACTTTTCGAACAAGTAAATGGATAGATTTCAACTATAACACCGTCATAAAGTTGAAAATATTTTTTGCGCGATTTTCAATTGATATAATCTATTTTTTAGCACAATTATAATTGCTAAAAAAATTACCTTTGATAATTCACGATCTTGATCGGATAAATAGAATTAAGCAAGGACGTTTATAGTTGGATTATCCGCAACTTTAATGAAGGTGGTGCTCGGAAACCACTAAAACGAGATTATATATCGTGATAACTTTAGAGTATAATGACGTAGATTACCTCTTGATTTAATTCAAAACTATGAACACAGTTCAAAGATAGTTTTGACAATTTTTTCGTCATTTGTGGGTTGATTCGCCTACATGTCAAAATAATCCAACACATGTTTCAATCAACTTTGTCATACAGTGTAATAAATAATGGAAATTAGTGACAAGGTGCTAAAAAAGGATCTCACACATCCATCTCTCTCCCCCCATCTGTTCGATTTATTTGGTAAATTTTAAAATTCGTTAAAACTATCTTAGAATTTAAAAACCTTACGACTTTCTACCAATGTGTTTTTGTTGTAGAAGGTTGAAGCAACAAAATATCTGTTTTAGCATGCAACTCATTGATTTAATTCTTTGTGAGTGACCCACACAACAAACCTTCATAATGTGAGTAGGGAGAATACGCCCAAACGTTTGTAGGCTGAGAACATATTTGACACATGCTTACAACACTCCATGTTTTTGAAACTAGCAATGTTTCCTCTCTCATAATTCAAAAATGGATTGATGTGGAATAATTTTTTAAGGGATTCACGCATAGTTAGTTTGTTAGGTTTGGATTTAAACAAAGTATCGAAACATTTATTAAATCGGCAGAATCAAAGTGAACATAATCGTCCATATTGACGTTTTGTTGAAATCAATTCGATTTTTATTTGAAGGTTTCCAAAAGCTCCCGCTTAATATTTTAAAAAACTTTTTTATTGAATCTAACGATTTTCCAGTATAGAATAATACAAAACTTAAAATACCAAGAAACATTAACTTCCAACATTAGATTTTCGTCAAAAAGGAATAATATCTAAAATAATGATTAAATATTGCGCCAATCAGCTCTATTACGTTGGAAATACTAACACGCAAAGAAATTGACGAAATCTTTGTACATGAGTATGGCGGTTTTATGCAATAGACGTAAAATATGCCAAAAAAAACTACATAAAATCGAGTGGAATTAGTCATCAACATCCAAGGCCATCTCAAGGTAGTCGAGTTTCTGCTCTATCGTAGTGAGTTTGCTTTTCAAATCGTTTATTTTTATCCCAATATCTCTATCTAGAAAGTGAGTACAGAAAAGAAAACAGCAAGTTTATAGAACGACAATTGAGAAGAGAGAGGGTTACCAAACGTGTTCACACAATCCACGAAACATTTGAGTTTTGTTGCGAGTATGGAGAGATTGCTTCTTTGCTGCCAATCATAGGCTGTCAAATTTTGCATTCTCTAGCCGGTCACTCTCACGGGATTTGAAGATTAGCATTATTCTCTTGTTATTGTTTGTGTAATGTTTTTATTTTAAACTCAACTCCAGTGAAAATTCATATGAAAATTCATCAATAATATATTTTATTTTTGCATTAATTTTTTCAATAAATAACAACGTTCTGCACTCCAAGTCAATCAAATAATATGACGATAAGAAGTTAATCTGAGATAATTTGATAAGAAAAGTCAATAGAATGCGGAGAACCTTTCTCCAATTTTTGTCGATTTTTTTTAAAAATAATTAAACACATAAAAAACTATTGTTTCCTTTGCATGAGTAAAAAAATATTTTTTAACGGCCGCATGCGTGCAATTTAAGATAATCTGAATGTAACGCTTTGGGAGGATCTTATACAACTTCATACCCATCTAATCTAATAAATTAATTTTTTCATTAAATTCTACCAATTTAAAAATTACTTATATTTTAGTAAAATTGTCGATTTAAAAAATGTTTAATTGATAAAAAAGGATATATCTAGGTGGATAACAAATAATGATTTTTTTCGTGAAAAGGTCGGAATAAATCGTGAAACTAAAAAAACACCAAAAATTTGACCTATTAATCGTCCTTGATTGCATTAAGATTAGTTGAGCGAAATCGTTAGATTTAATTACTTTAATAAACCAAGATTGAGCTCAATTGATGGAATATTCTGTGAGCATCGTATTATTTGAATTGATTCCGATCGATACAAACAAACGAGATCTGTACAGCTTTACATGTTTGTATAGTTGTGTAGAAGTTGGGAGGTGGAATTAGAAAAAGTATCAGTGTATTGTTTGCGTAGTATAAAACGCCATGTTCTCCAAATGGTTCAAACGTAACAACTCACCGCCGAGGAATGTGGGTTTGTTTGTGGGAGAAAGTGTTTGTTTGACGTTTAATGTGTGTATAGTCGGAAGAGCCTCCAACTAGTGAGATTGTAAAGATAACGAAAAATCCACCTTCAACCAACACCCATAAAGTGGAGGAAAAATGTGAGAACAACGAATCCAACCTAAACAAAAGTATGGTGTCTGTTTCGTCGACATCGGAAAAGTTTTATTGGATGAATGACGAACAATGCACAGAATGTTTCAACTGTCATCAACCCTTCACACCTTTTCGTCGAAGACATCATTGTCGTCAGTGTGGACGAATATTTTGTGGAAATTGTTCCTCCTACCGAATCAATTCTATCGCATCCTACATCTATTCACAGTTGGGTAGGAGTATTACATATTTTTTCGTTGATTCTCATTGTGGTTGTGATAGAGAAGAAACGTTTGTGCGAATTTTGCTACACATCTCTCTCAAACAAAATCACCAAACAAAATCTCTTACACAAAATCACGAGAAACGATCCTAGAAACACTCAAACCAAATTTGGACTCCAAAATGATGACGAAATGTGACTGAATTAACTTGATTTTAATAGATTTTTGTTTGTAGGTTGTTGTACGATGGTATAACCCAAATTCTCAACCACGATTGCAAATATTACAACAATCTCAACGATCCAATGGTTTGTAGAATGATTAAAAGTGCTATTGAGATTAATATAAATGTATTTCGTTTAGTTTTTTTTTCGGTAGACAATTTATTTGATATCTAGATCAATCCAAGCAGATTCTATGGAGATCAACTCGATATAAGAAACTATGTGAGTAGTGTGTGCATTGTGGACGAATGTCGACATGAAAATTTTGATAAAATCTACTGGGGTGTTGCATTCACCTGCACGTTGTCAGGCTGTTGCACTGTGGCTCAGATTGAAAACCCCAAAGTGCTTTTGGTTGGATGTAGAATCAGCTACGAACGTTCCAACTCCTATTCGCTCCTCAACTCGGTGGTCAAACAACAACAACAATATCTCAATATTTTGGTCTCAAGAATACTCAAGCTGAATCCGGATATTATCATTTTTAGGTATGCGGTTTCCAACACCATTCGGGAGGTGTTTGAGAGACACAACAAAGTGTTGTTGGGCGATGTGGGCCATGTATGTGGTGATTTTACATTTTTACATTTTTACATTTTGTGTGTTTGTTATTTGAATATTGTAGTCCAAATTAAAAGCCATTTCCCGCTGCACAGGAGCGAGTATTTTGGGTTCGGCGGATGAAATTGGTTTTGCTCAATTGGGCCGCTCCAAAACCTTCACTATTCAAAAGTACTTGCATGTAAGTTTTGGTCGAATTAATTTGATGTAATGAACCTGTTCTCCTAGCTGAACAACAGTATAAACGTTGCAGTGGTCGATGGATGCTCGCCTGATCTTTATGCATCTACCATTCTCATACATTCAAGTGAGACTGAGTTGACCAAAATTCGAAGAACGTTTGTGTCAATATTGTTTTTCACTCGGTTGCTAATGGACGAATTGATTTTTATGAAATATACACTTCCATTATTGGACATGCGAACGTTACCACTGGTTGCGGCTTCAAATACACATCATCCAGTCCATTTGGCCCATCCTAACAGCCGTTCCGGTCATCGAAGATATTACACTGAAGATCGAACAATTTCTATTCGTAATTTATTAGCGAAACCACACATCAACGAAAAATGCGGATTTTCGGATCCTGATAAAATTCCTTCTGATAGCGGAACCAAAAATACGCAAACAATCTCAATTGGTAGTAGAGTTTTGATTGTGTGCAATGTTATGTGATTTTAATGTGGTAGGTGAGAGTTCCCTTCCATGCTCGTTGTTCTATGATATCAGTGTACCACTCAGCATTCTCACTATGAATCAACAACCGCTTCATCATCGACATATCTGGAAAATATCAACCAGGTCGAGTAATAGGAAGAACAAGTTTGAATTTAACGATAAAGCGGATTTTCTAAATGGAGATGATACATCTCGTCATAACTCATCATCTAACGATCAAAATTTGGAGCACTTTGTCCCAAATCTTGATACTGTGTTGAGTAGATTGGATATGAAATCGAGTGATTTGGAAAATATCCCCTCCACTATCCTCAACAGTATTCCCAATCAAATGGCTATTTTTAGAGCGTGTGGTCAATTCCCATCTGTTGTGATGCTTTTCAGTGATAACTTTTATTGTGAAGATGACAAAAATTATGATGCTAGTTGGAAAAAGTCTGATTTGAACTCACAACACACCCAACTCGAGGGGGATCCACTTTGTTACACCTCATCAAATATTCCTCAAATCACCGGTAGAATTCCAACGAATAAGAGAGAAATTTTTAGTGACTTTTCCCAACAAACTCACTATTCGGCAGACAAATATCAATTTGATATGGAGTTGTTCACTGACATATTGGTGCTTTACTATTGCTACTCGCTTGGCTCAAAAGTCTCTCCGTTTTTTTGTGTGAAACCGTGTGTTCGACAACTCAAATATTGTTCTCCCACCGACACTACACTTTTATGTTTTCTGATGAATCATTGCTTCAAAGCATCAACTAACTGTAGTGCTCCCGCCTGCGATAGAACCTACAACACACACAGTTTCGTATTTGTTCACAACACCACGAAAATAACCATGAGACTGCCCAAAAGCAAATCAACTCTAAAATCCAATCTACTCAAAAACAATATCTTGTTTTCCTACATGAAATGTGATAATTGTGGAAAAGTAGGTGGACTTTTTTAAGCAATGTTTAAAATGTGTGATTTGTTGTAGAAATCTACGTATCGTAAAATGCCACAACAAAGTGTGAATATTCCATTCTCGGTGTTTCTATCGTTGGTGATTTACTCGAAAGATTACATAGAGTCACATTTTTGTGAGTATTGTCCTGTCCATTCACACAATCATTCCACAACTACAGGATTCTCGCTCTACTTCCAATACAACCAAAATATCACCAAATTTAAGTAGATTTTTATTCCAACTAATATTCTGTATAACAACTACTATTAGAGTCGTTTCAATTGAACCCTACTCGATTGGACAATTTGGTTACAGCAACACCTCAAAGACTGGTCTCAATGTGCTTATCAATGATCTACAACACACCTTCTTAAAGTGAGAATATTTTTAAACGGTTTTTCTCATTCACTACGCTTGTTAGTATAAAAACCGCACTGGAACAAATTAGCAACCTTTTCAGTCAAAATTCGGCCATTCTTCCGGATCGAATTCTACAAATGTCTGAGGATATACGAGAAAAGATTGATGTAATATACAAAGAATGATTTGTGACTGATTTTGTTGGTAGATTTTTTTAAACACCTCCAACTCCAACATAACGCGATTGTTTGAGGTTCTTAACGAGGTGGGTTCTGGTCAAAATTTAGAACATCACGTTTTTAATACACATTGTAAAAATATAAACACAAACAAAAGTCTATTGACAGCGTTTTACCTCGAAATCATCTATGAGTATGTGATTGGCTTTTTTTTATTGGTACTAAAAATGATTGTACTATTCTTAGAATAAAAGCATCCAAGGAACTAATCACTGCGATGGGATTTGAAAGTTTCGATTTGGATTATGCCAGATATAGTTACGTTAGAACACCATCAATATCTGAATCGAAATTGCAAAAGTTCAATAGTTCCAGTTGCCCAAATCTTCAATCTTTACTTGAGGAACAACCAACCAGGCTAGTTCGAAGTTTATCATTGCCCCTTGGACTCACTCGCACTTCCTACTACTACCACGACGACCCTGACAATTTACAACACACGAAAAACCTTCTTGATGCCGACCACAGTACGCCATCGTTTCTCGATGTTTCATCCAAAAACTACCAACCACAAAATGCACCGCATAACAGCATTAAAAATATCTCCAATGATAATTCCAGCACATTTGTGCAACTTGTTGGTACTCAAGACAAATTCCCCTCCAAAAATTTTACCAAGAAGAAACACGAAAATACTCAATTGAATGGATTTCTCAAAAAAATAAATCCTTTGTAGATTAGATTATCAATCGTGAAATTTTATAAATCTTTGAATAGATCCAAACTTACGCGAGTTGTAACCAACATAAACATATCCTACTCCAATATTTCACATAATCTTCTCGAGACTGCGGTTGGTTCCACAAACTCTTTGGATACATCTCATCAAATCATAAATATTGGGGATCCAGGACGAATCGCTTCTTTGGCCATCCAAATTTTGTAATTGTGAATTTCGTTTGAATATATTTTTAATTTTGTATGCAAGAAACCAATCCGGTTTTTATGAAATTTCTCCATGTAGCAATGAAAACTACTCAATTGGTTTGGCAAACAAAGAAGGGTTCTTTGATGTGGCAATTCAGGTTAGTGACACATGGAAACTCGGATCTATCGATACCACATCGACAAACATTAATCATCCAAAAATTGGTGTTTATTTTTTCTATTGTTTTCTCTTTTATTCTAAATTATCTAGAATTTGATACCAACGAAGACCAAATTACTTGTAATGTGTTGTGGCAGAAAGAATTCAAAGATTTTAGGAGTTTACTCTCAAAATATGGTTCCATCAGTGAAGAGTCGTATGTTATGATTTCTTAATGATTTAATAAAAAGTCTATTTTCTTTTTAATTAAGTTATTTGGAATCATTGAACAAATGTATTCTATGGAAAGCACCTAGTGGGAAATCGGGGTCTAATTTTTTCAAATCATACGGTTATCTTTCACTTAAACTAGATTAGTTTTATATTTGAAATTAACTTTTGTAGATAATCGTCTTATTATCAAAGAATTGACAAGTCACGAATTCGAATGTCTTCAAGAATTTATCATCAACTATATCAATTATATTTCTATTTCATTACACGAAAAAGTAATTATGTTTTATATTCTAAAGATTTAATAAAATTGTATATATTTAGCGACCTTATTTTTTGGTTAAAATTTTTGGCGCGTACGAAATCACATGCAAAGGTTCACACGGTTATCGA
>JAODKO010002063.1:0-22108 GCA_027576895.1 Sciades mastersi | reverse complement strand
ATTGTGTTTTATTGATTCATATGTCAAATTCGGTTCTTTTACCGTACAGACCATAAATAGGAAAAGTTTCCATAAAGGGAACTTCGACGACTCGAAAACAGTTCCAATTCTAATGGATGGATAAACAGTTTCTACATACACTGCATTTCTTTTGGTATCCTCCACTGATGCCACCCCTTTTTATATAGCCATATTTCCATCACATGAATATTTTGAATTATTGGTTATCAAACCAAGTGATTTAAAATTACATAGAGAATATTCTAGGTCTTCACGAAAACAACCATAATCTAAAAAGGTTATGCCGTCGATGTTATCAAATGTGAATATTTTTCTGTTAACGTTCACTGTGCGGTTTTTTAAGAGGCGCGCCGAAAATTCCTAAGCACAGACACGTATATTATACTTAGCCCGAACCGAACTTCCACATAAGCCAGAAGTTATCACCCAATATAATTCAATAAAGGGTGGTGTTGATATTGTCGCTAGCTTTTTTAAGCGTGAAACGAATCACTCGTCGCTGGCCTCTTGTGGTTTTCTACAACATGATTGGCATTAGTTTCATCAATGTTTTTTGCGTTTATTAGAACATGTTTAATCCGACCAATCTGATGAGAAGTGGTTTGCTAAAAATTATGGCAAAGGAATTGATGGATCCATTACTTTTAAGAAAAAATCAAAGTATGGCGCCAACTAACTCATTATCACTACAAATAACAGCAATAGTTATGCTAGGTGCCGAATGTGTAACAGAAAACAAGATAGGAAAACCACGAAAAGATGTGATGTTTGCTCTTTTCCCTGTTGCAAAAAACATTCCAAATGTGTTTGTACTGCGTGCATAAGTCAGAGACGCTAGAGTTTTATTTCCTTGTCGGATTAAAATACTTTGCATGTCTTTTCTTATGGGATAACTCTAATTAATAATCGGTAATATATACTGGGTTGATTCATCAAAGTGCGTAAATTTGACCAAAATTCAAACGTTTGAGGTCATTTGGGATTTTATTCGTGAAACAGACATCAAAATAAGCACACTTATTTTCCATTTCACACTCGTACGCGTGGATTAAACATATTTTTTGTTCAATTACTCAAAATTTACTCGATAAAACATCTCTAAAATTTTCCCAAAGAAAAATCCTTTTATTATTCATAATTTTATGGGGAAAAAGATTGGGTATATTTATACCCCTAAATTACATGGAGGGTGTGATATTCTGAGTACTTTGAGGATTAATAGACTTATTGCCAACACGCTCGTTACAATAGAATGGGCTCACCTAATCAATCAAATGAACATTGTTGACTATCATTAGTATCATCCGTGATGTTAGAGACTTTGACTTGCTTTCGATTACGGCATCTCTTGGATGTCTGTTCCATTTTATTGCAAGTAAAAAACCGCTTGTTGCGGGAAATTATTTTTCTACCACATAATTCTTTCTTTCGCAACGATAGCACTCTCTTCCCGGGTTGTTATTTTGGGTCTCATTTCTCTAGTTTACTTTGTTTTCATCAAGGCACGCCTCATCTAATCCCTGATTGTTCAAAGTTGCTGCATCTCGATACGCTATTTCCATATTTGTTGCTATCTCGACTGCTTTATCGAAGGTGAGGTTACTCTCGACGAGCAATCTCTCCTTAATTCCGCGAAGAGATGACTTCAACCCACACACAAATTTATCCCCTATGATATCGTCTAAAAACGAGTTGAAGTTACACTCTTTCGCTAGACCTTTCAACTTGACCACAAACTCCCCCACATATTCCAGGGCGCTTTGTTTAGTTGCGTAATATATTACTCTGGGCGCGATTTCTGACGATTTTGTGGTAAAATGTGTTGGTTTTGTATCTCTATTCATTGCGCAAAGAAAAATACTATATATCGTCCACACACTATTGATGAGATAATGTCAACGTGTTATTCTCGTGTTTTCCGTCGATACTCGTCGTATCACGAGTATATATGGTGGTAATCTCCTATATGTCGGGGTGCGTAGGATCAACAAAATGTTTGGTCAAGATTACGTCTATCTCCTCCAACGTTGCATCCTTTATTCTCTCAGGTTGGAGTAGATCTTCCAACAGTCTGTAAACTTTGGGGCCATCAACTCTGAGGAATAACGACTTGACCTTGACGTTCTGGATGTCGTTTGCTGCCTGAAGTGCTTGAAACGGGCGAATTATTCCTTCCCAAGGTTCGTCTTTATTAAATTCACCAATATTACCGATAATGATTGTTGTATTCTTAATGTTTTGCGTAAAGAGACACTGACTTCAACACACCTGATATACTCCTCGTCACACGTGTGTCTCACGAGGGTCAATAATTAATTCTAGGCACTGACTATTCTTACGGGTGGGAATTTCTCCAAGATTATAAAAGATATTTATTTTTAAATTTCATATTTGTAATTGCTATTATTGCTAGAGAGACTCATGATTAACGAATAATAATAAATATGTGCGCGCACACTTGGCGCTACATTAATTAAGCCCTAACACTTCTCCCCCTTTAGATAAGTGGGTATGGCGCTCAATAGCCGGTTTCAGTTTATCGAAATTCGTAATGGCAACCATTCCATCTTTTTCCAACTCGTAGACTGAATCAGACAATTTCTCCACCACCACATAAGGACCACTGTAGTATGGCTCCAACTTGTTCTTTCTCACTGAGATTTGTAACCAAACCTTGTCACCACTTTTATAAGATTCACCATAAGCTTTGTTGTTGTATCTTCGCTTGGTTTTGTCAAGTTCGCGCTGCAAATTTTCTTTAGCCAATTTATGAGTTGACTTCAAATCCACGACAAGACGCCGTATATAATTATCTGCAGTAAACTTGGTCGTAGCAACATTCAGAACTGCATCCATAGGGGACTTCACTTCTCTTCCAAACATCAAGAAGTTAGGCGAAAATTTTGTTGACGCGTGGACGGACGATCTATATGCCATCGTAGCCAATGGAACTAAATCATCCCAATTGGAGTACTTCGATGGGAATTTGCTAACCATATCAATAATTGTGCGATTTAAACGTTCCACCATCCCATCTGACTCGGGATTATATGGACAAGTCCTAGTTTTCTTTATACCAAGTAACAAGCACATTTCTTTGAACAATGCCGATTCAAAATTCTTTCCTTGGTCACTATGTAAAACTTTCGGAATACCAAACCGACAAATGAAGTTTTCAACAAGACTCTTTGCTACTGTCGTTGCATTTTGATCGCTCATTGCTATCGCTTCCGTCCATTTTGTGAAGTAATCCGTGACAACTAAAATAAATCTATTACCCCTCGGTGTTGTAGGTAGGGGCCCCACTATGTCAATACCGACACGTTCCAATGGATATGACGGTACAAACTCAGCCATTTCGGCATTAGGGTTGCATCTCGGTCTTTCTCTTCGGTTACAAATTCCACATTCTTTACAATATTTCTCAACGTTCTTACGTTGGTAAGGCCAGTAGCAGTACTTTTGGATTCTTCCCAAGGTTTTCTTAAATCCCATATGTCCAGCTGAAGCCACCGAGTGGAATTGGTTCATGACGTGCTCTCTAAGACTTCTTGGAAGAATTATTCGTGGCTCTTTATGAGGCATAGCATCGCTAATTCTAACCAAAATACCCTTGTGCAACCTTAGATTTGATCGTATGTTCCATAAAACTTTGTTGTAATCTTCTGTACTGCTAAGACGCGTATCTTTCCTTCTACCTGTTTTAATCCATGTAATTAGCTTTGTTAAGAATTCCTCTTGTTGTTGTTCCTCCAAGACTTTAGTTGAGTTTAGCCAGATGCAGTCTTCAATGCAGGTTGCATTTGTTTCGGAGTATCTAGACAACGCGTCCGCATTGTTATGAGCCATGCCCTTTCGGTATTCCACAAAAAAATCGAATTCGCTCAAGTGTTCTAGCCATCTTGCCATCACCCCAGAAGGCTCCTTAAAATTTACAGTATAGATTGGTTATTGCGTGGGTTTTTGGGGCCGACGAAAAACCCCGCAATAAAAAGGTTTTACGCAAAAACGAGTCCAGCGTGCGCGTTTTTTTTTAATTTTTTTTTGAACAAAACGTTTAATTTCTTCATTCATATTAATTTTGCTTCAGTCCGATCTAATATTTATAAAAAATTATAATATTAATGTTTCTCAAAAAAATCTGTAATTTTGGTCGGATTGTATTTTTGTTGCGAAATTTTGAATATGCGATCCATTATCGGATGCAGTTCAAATAATCCAGCTGGGTCTTCTTGAATGAAACCTGCTCCCAAAATGTTCAGAGCATTTTTCATTTCGCCTATAGAGATTTTGGTACCACTTATGTTGGATTCGGTTTCATTAGATTCCTCAACATCTGTAGTGGTCCCCTCGTCGTCACTCACATCATTACAAGTCGGTTCAAAGTCGTCATCATATGTTGAGAAGAATTCTTCATCTTCAACTTCGAAAAATCATTATTTAATACTCCAGCGCATTCATAAACATTACTTTGTTCATTTTCATTCAAATTATTCTCTTCATCGATTTCACTTGGTTCTATAATTTGTTTTAATTTTTTAAATGTAGTTTTGCTTACCGTCACTGAATATTTTGGATTTTCTGAAGCAATTAATAATAATTTGGGCCGGAATAGAATCCCATGATTTCTTCAATGTTAAAATAGCATCCAATATAGTGTATTTATACACTTCTGAATCTTCGCATATGAGCATGTGTTTAGCCAGTGTACTTTTGTATCGACTTTTGAGGCAGTGAATAACTCCCAAATCAAGAGGCTGTAAAATACTAGTTGTGTTTTTTGGGAGGAAGAGAAACCTTATATTCTTTAGAAAGTCAATGCCTTTCGGATGAGCCGAGCATTGGTCCAAAAGAATCAAAACCTTTCTATTCTCATTCTCTATTCTTCGGTTAATCTTTTTCATAATCTCAAGAAATATACTTGAAGTCATCCAAGCATTTTTTTGAGAGTAATACTCACATGGTAAATTATTTACGCCTTTAAAACATCGGGGATTTTGGAATTTACCGATCACAACTATTGGTAATTTTTCTCCAGTCAAAGATGAGGCAAGTAAAACGGTGACTCTTTTTTTTTTGGATAATTTTTTACCTTTCATTCCGATCTCTTTCTTTAAAATATAACTACTATTTTGTAGTTGTTCATAGAAGAAGGCAGTCTCATCAACGTTGATAATATTAGCGGCATCATAAGATTTGATTATGCTGCTGTTATCATTTATCCAGATGTCGATTGAAGCCACATCAGCACTCGCAGCTTCACCATGGAACCTCTTGTAGACAATTCCATATCGCGATTTAAATCCGGCAAGCCAGCCTTTGCTGGCTTTAAAGTTCACAATCTTTTGTTCGGCAGCAATTTTGGTGGTCATTTCCATTATAATGCTTCCCGAGAGAATGTTTCCTTTTTCTCGTTTTTTGACGAACCATTCGTACACCTCATCATCAATACTTTTGAATCTTCCCAGAGAATGTCTTTTCCTATTGGTTTCGAGGTCTGAATTTTTAATTTTTTTGCATATGACAGTATTCTGTCAAGTGTTGAATGGCCTTTATTTAAAATATAAATTTATATATATATAAAATCAATCATACGATTCAAGTTATATTTTGAAATCGTTAACGACTTTGCCCCTTTTTGAGATTTGATTGAATTGTAATAATTTATAATTTCTATTTTTTCAGCAATACTGCGTTGTTCTCTTGACATTACGAAGTCGATAGACAAAATTATGACAAACGGACTACGAAAAACCACGCAATAACCAGTCACGCGGCTAAAAAAAACCTACGCAATAAAAAAACCCACGCAATAGCAAGACTTTCGTACGCGAATAAAATTTTTTTTTATTTTTGATTATTCAATATTATTACTAATCCTGAAACAATTATAATATCAAAAAATAAGGCTTGCATTTAAATGTTCTAGTATTATAAATTAAGAATTACGCAATAGCCAATGCACGCAATAACTAATCTACACTGTACTAATGTTCTATCGGTAGCGTTGGAAACATAATCCACTAGCTTCTTTTTCAGTTTGGCATACGCGTCGGGTTTCGCTTGAGCCGCTTCCTTTAAGACCAATTTGTGATGTATGTTGGAAGGGACTGCTCGTCAGCCCACTCCTTTGCAGTTTTGAGCAAGTGGAAGTCTGCTAATTGTCGTTCTATGTTGCCGTTCAAATCGATCAAAAAGTTTGCCATTCTCCTCTGACACCAATTGTAACGTGACGACAAAACGCACAGTTTAATAACAACGAGTAAGCCGCGATTGTCCCCGACTCTAATGTTCGGCTACTGTAACACGGACTATACCAAGATGTCCTTGGTGTAATAGTCGCAACACTTCTTGTTGCATTTTAAGTGGAACTACCACTCTAGCACTGTACAGTAAACATCCACTTACAACTGCTAATGAATGTTGTAGGGTCTTAAACCTTTTGAGGTCGTTAGGAACGTTTTCTGGCCAATCTTTATTAGTGTAACGAATCGCGGTTGCTAAAATCGGATCTTGTTCACTCAATTTCTTAAGATTAGGTTGATGATTTTCTTTTGTGATTGCATTGATCATTTTGATGGTGCACACCAACTCACTATCATCACTCTCCTCTTCTTGGTCGAACATCTTATCTGGACCAGTTGGTAGTCTACTGAGAACGTCAGCATTTCCGTGTTTTTGTGTAGCTCGGTATTCTATTTCGTAATAGAATTGTGCTAAGGTAAGCGCCAACCTGATTAATCGATTTGCAGCCAAGGGAGGAGTTGCCTTCGTTGGACCCAAGATTGTTAACAATGGTTTATGGTCGGTGACAAAGATGAATCGACGTCCATATAGATATTGGTAGAATTTCTTAAGTGCAAAGATAGTTGACAAAGCTTCTTTTTGAATTTGAGGATATTTTCTTTGTGTAGCTGTCAACGTTTTAGAGACATTCAGAATAGGTCGTTCTTCTCCATTTTCGTAGCGGTGAAAAAGTACCGCTCCAATTCCTGTACAGTAGTGTACGTGTGCAACGCAATATTTGGGACAAGTATTATGCTGCGTTATATCCATTTTGGCGCTAGATCCATACTTTTTTCCCGCATGCGCGCGAAAAAAACAAAAAAAATTGGGTGTTTAAAACTAATTTGGTTCAAAATGGTGAGTTTAAGCTTTCTTAAAGAAGTCATCTATTTTGCTATTTTTTGTACATTTGGTGATATAGGCAGTAACTGCCATCTCGATGTCTGTCAAAGGTGCTAGTGTTGTTGGAACATTGACGTAACAATACCTTCTAAGCTCCGATAAGATATTTAATGCCTCTCGATTAGAGACAATAGGTTTATTGTAATTTTGTTCATCCACTTTTTCGGAATCAGAAGAACTTTGGGTCGAATCGACGGCTTCGTCGGGTATTTGGCATGTGGCGTCAATCAAATTAGCTTCTTCCAATATGTTCTCGCGCGTCACAATGCTTTCTTCTTCTTCGATAAAATCAGAGATCTCATGAATGAAGATGTTATCTTCATCCTCATCTATCGTAATGGCTTCATTCTCAACAGCATCAACTTCATTTTCAGAATCATTCTTCCCTGTATTAGCGTCGACAACATCATCGTCTGGACACTCTTTCGAAAAAAAAAGAGCCTTTGAAACAGTTAACGATTGTTTCACGTTTCACATTGTCCCATGATTTTAGGATCAAATAAATAGCATCCAAAACGTTGGGTGCGGTATATCCATTTGAGTTATTCTCAATTTGATTTATAATAGAGCTCATTAAATGTTTTTTGTATATTGTTTTGAAGCTTTTTATTATACCCCTGTCGAGTGGCTGGAGAATACTGGTTGTATTCGGGGGAAAATAGCACAGAGTGATATGGGATAAAGATAAATTCGGATGTGCCGAGCAGTTATCAACGAAAAGCAAGACTCTCCTGTTTGACACAGAAAGCTGCCTATTCCATTTCGTAAGGAATAATGTGAAGATATTCCCGGTCATCCAGGCTTTATTGTTGGCGTGATAGGTCACTGGCAAATCGTTGATCCCTCTGAAACATCTTGGCTTAAGATGTTTCCCTATGACTAACGGTGGAAGTTTTTCGCCGGCCATCGAGCAAATAAACAGTAATGTTAATCGTTGTTTGGATTGTTTACATCCGTGTATGTTTTTTTCGCTACCAAATACATAACCCTTATCTAAAAAAATTTTAAAATTAAAAAAAAATGATAAAAACCTCGTTTCATTTGATAGTAGATTCCAGTTTCATCAGCGTTGTAAATGTTAGCAGGGTCCCATGAGTCTATTATTTCACTAAGTTGACACTTCCCCAATCTTCAACCACCGTCATATCCACACTGTTAGCTTCGCCGTGAAGTGTCTTCCTTTTTAAATTGAAACGGCTCATAAAGCCTTTGAACCACCCAGCCGACAATTGGGTTTCCTCTCCGGGTGCTACATTACGCAGAATCATGTTTGCTTTTGCAATAATTTCGTCCCGTGAGGGGGCTAAATTGTTTGCTCTCATTTCTTCCATCCATTGACGGACACCACTGTCAACCGATGAAAATTTTCCGGGTTTCAGAGTTTTCCGGTTTTTAGAAATAGACCCATCGTGATAAATTTCTAATATCGTCGCCTTATTTTTTAAAATGGTATTCAACGACGATCTAGATTTTATGGAAAACTCGGTCATAGTTTTATGTTTAGCATCTTTATCGTGGGCTATTGATTGGTAGAACCGTATAATTTCAACCTTTTTCAATAGCGTAAGATGGGTACGTACTGTCGACTTTGACGTTCCAGCCATTATTTTACAAACAAACTTAGGATTTTTCGCTGCGTTATAGCCATTTCTGCGTTGGACCCATACAAATCGAATTTTAAAGATTATTTTTTAAATTATTTATTATGAACATCTTATATTACTAATTAGCAACTTATTGAGTTTGTAAATAAAGTTAAACTAATTAATAAATGTAGCGTAAATAACGAAATTCTTAAAAGTGGCGTTATAGCCATCCGGCGCACGAGCCGTACACCACTGTATGACATTGAAAGAATTCTCATTCTTTTAATATTTAAAAATTCTTCATCAACGGATTTTCGAATGGCGTTGTGAATCAAATGAGAAACGCATGGAACTCTTATAAGATGACCGTGCAGTATTTTAATGTTTTTATAATATTTTTTCATATACGGAGCTGAGTCCGATATTATAGCCATGCAATTTTGCCAACACAACTCATTTTTCTGAAGTGCTTCTGATATTACGTTAGCAATTTGACTCAATCATTATGGTTGTTTTGTTTTTGGTTTCATGATCGTAAAAACAAACCAAAATGTTTAATAATGGCCTGTTTTTAAAATCAGGAGTTTCATCTATTATCAGAGAAAATCTTTTATTTTTTAAAAGTGATTTGATAGCTTCCGTATTTTTTTCATATATTCTTGGTAAGTGTTTATCGATCAACGATCTACCGTCAGGCAAGGATCGACTGGCAAAGCAATATTTCGACAAAACAGTACGATATCTGCTGCTTTTATCGAGGAATGCAAGTGGTAGGCCATCAAAAACAACGATTGAAACAAGATCCATTTCCAATCCACAATCTTTTTTATCTCTAAAAAATATGTTCGAGATGGGTGGAACGTTTTCGAATGAAGCCTTCAATGAATTGTGCTTTTTTGAACTCATATGCTCCATTATACGGTTCTGTTGCTGAGGCAATTTAAGCTTGCAAAACCTGCAGACTAAATCTTCCTCCACATTTTCTAGATCTGTCTTCTTTTTCTACCCATTAAGAACAAAAAAACCAGCGACTTTTCGCGACTAAAACCAAACATAAACGAAAAGAATATTTTTTAAAAAAATTTTCGACGTTTTTCGACGTATATTGATTTAAATCGAAAACTACAGGCTCTACTTATAACTATTCTTACATTGCACTTTTAGGTTTTTCCCAGAAACGTTGGAACTTTATCTTTTTCGCAGCGTGCTCAAAATAAATAATGCTATCTAAAATTTTTGCGACTCGTCATACACAAACACAAAAACTAAATTACTGGATTCATATACATATAATAATTGGTAAAAAATAGAAATAGATTAATTATAACTCGTAACAACCTGTTTATGTCTAGATGGAAAATACGCAAATCGCTGGATTAGACCGAAATGTGGTTTTTCCTTCCAAAATCTAAGCTAGAATGATGGAATGTATCTTTCCAGTTGAATATGTACATAGTGGGAGTTGCCACTGTGTTTGTGTTAGTGTTGATTATTATGCTGAGTGATAAAAATGTGTTTTTTGTTGTTGCTTTGTTTACTAGCCAACTAGAGTAAACAACTTATGGTAATGCTGCATTGATTAGGAATTATTTAAAGAGTTGATCTCGACGTTAATGCACAAATATTGATAGTTACAATACAATAATGAAAACGTTTTATGTGAATTTGGTGCTTTTATCGAGTTTTCAATCATTCAAATTTAGAAAATACCCATATTTGCAATAGTTGGAATAATTCTAATGACGGTTTCCATGATTTTGTTGATTATGGCTGCATTCTCAACAACGTTAAAAATTACTGATGTCGACGCCGAAAGTAAACATTACATTGGAATCGTTGCGACATGCTTCCAGCATAAACCAACTAATGAATGTGGTTGTTTGGAATATTTCCATTTTGGGAATTTGACCGAAGACCAAAGTGATATCGATTATTTTTTTTACTAATTTACCAAACACAGGTGTGGACGAATCGAAAATATACGGTAAGTATTAATTTGTTACAGGTATCAAATGAGACAACAACTTTCTCATTAACCTCATATATTGACTATTCTGACACTCTGAAGAAAATGAAATAAAATCAAAATTTTAGAGATGAAATGCAACAGTTTTATGTGGGCACAATTTCCAAAAGCGTTATGTACACTCACATTTTCTACATTTTTTTGAGATAACCAAATAAATTTGTTAGTTGGTACAAAGAAAGTAGTTTTTAACGCAGTTCACGTTTTTGGGCTTTTGGTTGTGCTTGGAACGATTGGAGTGGTGTGTTTGCTCATCTATAATATCTGTCGAGGAGTCGAGACAAAATTAGCGTCTTTTCTCATTATATTGATCAGTATGCATGTATGCATGACTTGGGGAAGATATAATAGCCAAAATTGTTTAGATATTCTCTTCCTCATATATGTTTCGTTGATCACATATTTTGGTATATCCATAACGAAAGATGCGAAATCGCAAGAAAACCCAATTCCCAAATCGGGTTTTTCGATGATTGCGTTTTGGGTGGGATTCTCTATTAGTTTTGTTGGAGGTGCTATCAAAATCATTGACCACATCACATCACAATCATGAACAAACACTACTGGTTAACCTTTCAATCTATTACTATATAGCGAACAATCTTTTATCCTTTTTGAACTGTTTTGACAAAAACGAGAGATACTTTTTTAGCGCAAAAAGTTTCATAAAAATGTAGAATCACAAAAACAAGATAAGATACATATGCTTTAGATTTACTCGTTTTTTACAAATTTAGCTAACGACCAGAAAAATAACCAAGGAGGTAGATTGTTGAGCAAAAGAAACGATTATTTCTTTTATTTTTTGAAAGCTATGAAATCAGATTAAATTTGAAAGTTACAAGTTTGTTGGTAATATTGATCATCAAAATGTAATTTTTCCGTATTATTATCTACAATTAAATAAATGTATGATTAAAAATGTGCTAGCATTTCAAAAGCCACCGCTTTCAATGTATGAGTGTTAAAAAGTTCCAAATAATTCTTTACAAGAAACGAGCGCACATTTTCGTTTATTTTTACTTGACTTAACACACGACCTATTTTATGTATCCATCTCTTAACACATCATCTGTTCTTATTATTTTAAGAGTTTGTTGTTGTTTTTTTTTGAAAATTTTATCCCAAAAGAATTCCAAAGTGAGGTCGACTGAGAATTAAAATGGTTTGTATGTGTTGTTACAATTGCCTGTACCATATCACATATCGTGAGTATCAAAATAGGCTTCCGATTCGACGTTGTACTTCATGAAGTTTCGATCAAAAATTGGCACTATAATTGTAACACGACCACAGATTATTATTTGTCTTCTCAAAGTTACCATGTTTTGGTGATAAACATCTTTACGACGACATAGGTATGTGGAAAATAGCAGCCAAAATTTGGAACCACCCACTTTCGACAAGCAAACACTGGAACTCTTCAGTCGATTTTCGTCAACAAACAACCACAAACAATGCCACAAACTTACTATGATATGGCATGAAAGACACTCAAAATTAACTTGTAAAACTATTTTTACAATATATAAATTTTGGGTGGATTTTTTGACAAAGTTTCTTACCGATTGTCTGCTGACATTGAGCAAATGGCAAAGTGTTTGCAAAAATTGTTCCGATTCAAATAAGATTGTAGTTTTTCTCTGTAGAAACGAATCATTGCATTTTTCAAGTCATACTACCTCCAAGTTAGCTACGAAAAGAAAAACCTAAAAATACTGATATCGATATGTTGGAATGATCTGATTTCAAGTTGTTGATATAATGATCAAACCAATTCACATATCCAACTTCAAACAACCTGGTGTAATTGGAGATTGGTGAATAGGGCAGCTAAATTTTCTTTAGCAAAAAATGTAGTTGGGCCTGTTTTACATTGGGAATTGAGCTGTCGTTTTTATACAATTTTCCATTTAATACAACAATAAATCCTATAAACAATTTCATTGGAATTTTTGATTGATACTTTACATACCTATCAAGAGAGTTGATTCCCACATAGGTTTTTGTCAAGATTTCCCCTTATATATTTCAAATGATTCAATATGAGGTCATTTGTTTGTATTTTTGCCGAAAATTATATCTCATTAATGTATATCTAATTGGAATCATCATATCACAGTAACAATAAAAGTAATCTTTGTGGTTCTTAGCTGAATAATTTTTTTGTTTGAATATTTAATTGCAAACTAGGATAATTTGTTTCATGTCAAATTTTATTAATCGCGCCTAAAAATATCTATTGCATTAGGTTAATTCCACAACCTATAAATATAGATAATAATTCAAAAAAGTTATCCAACAGAAATTACAACTAATATCAATTGTACACCACAACAAAAGTTGATAATATGAATAAATTTTTCTGATATCGATATCACAATTTCAACAACAATATATTTAACCGTTCATTATTTACTTGCAAAAAGAATAATCATAACAATAAAAATGTACCAAATGATTCTGGTGAAAGAGTAGGAATCAGGTGTTTTGGTTGTTGAATGGAAAAGTTTCAAGTAAAATCGAATGTCAACGTAATTGTGAACAAACACCCATAGAATAGGATGATAGTTTTGGAATCCATTGGTCAATTGTTAAAGTTTAATACTATTCAAAATTATACAAGACTGCTGAGTGAATGATTACTTTGGTGTGGTTGGACAGTTGGATCGCAACAAAATCTTGAACTTTTTCGTTGTCCAAATCTAGATACATCAAACTCTGAACCTATAAATGTTGAGCCTACACACTCCGACATATAAGAGATTACCGCCATTATACACCGGATATGGCTAGTATCGTGGAATAATACGAGAACTACACGTGGACATTATTTACATCGATAGTGTGTGGACGTTATATTGTATTTTCTTTGCGCAAATGAATAGAGATATACAACCAACAATAAAAAGTGGAATTGTTTTTTTCAACAACACACAAATACCAAAATATTGCAATTAAGATCGATAGCATCAAAAACAAACACTAACAACCATTTATTTCATTCAACTTGTAGTAAAATCAAGAGACTTTCATTTTGATGACAAATAGCAAAATAATGGCAAACATTCTGGATAGATAAGGTTCTGTTTAGGAAGAGACTAAAGGAGTTCAATTTTTCAGCAGGTATTCGACACTAAACACCCATCAAATTGTATACTTGGGATTTAAATATACTGTAATTTCGTTGCTCGAACATATCTTACGCTGGATTTTCATGAACCCTAACGTATAATTCTGTTTAAAACGAGCGGCCAATTGGGAGAATTCCGTCGCAGTCTTTTGTAGTATATATTCACATTATTCATTAGCACTCTATCATCAATCTTATTACAGCAAATGTTTGAGTAGTGGTTGTTTGTTGTTTTTGTGAGTAGTTCGTAGGTATCAAAATCACTATAAAATTTATTGTTTTGTGATTTTTAGGAAAGGTCAATTACAAAAAATCAAGCCAATCATCCTCGAACGACGCCTTATCAACCAACTGATAATGGATACAATTTAATTTGTTGTAAAATATCTTTAATCTACGAAACAAAAGATTTATTTCACAGCAACTATCTCTTGATGTGTAATAGACACACAGAAATCAACGCGCCAAAAAATTTATGGGTTGAAGTTGTTAAACAATGAAAACTAAATCAAAACGAAGTATGCTGATGACATTGGTGGTGTGTATTTCTAGAGGACAAATCTAAACATGTATAAACAAAAAAATTGCTTCATATTAAAGTTACGGGCCAGCATTGTCAATCGAAAGATTCGAACAGGCGCCAATACTCACACAGAATTGGGATGGTGACATAAAACTACTGTGTTTCCACAAATTTTTCACAAAATATCTTGTTAAAACTACGCACTAAAACCACTATTTCAATTGCAACTAATGTGATTGATTGATTACCAAGTTCTTCTCGTAGAGGTTGCTCTCAGTCTTTGAAACTCGAGAATGGCATATATAGTCCGAGAAAAACTTTGAATAATTTGCAGCTGCCATACGACCAAAAACAGTCGTTGGAATCTAAACAAATAGTTCAACTAATATTGTTGGTAAAATTTGCAAACTATCCGCATAGAGTTTTCTTTTGGAGGAAAAATCTCACAAAAGGGTCATAACCTTGAAGCATATTTTCTTTCGAATAACACTAGAACAAACCAACGGTTGGTGTATAAATTAAATCATCAGTTGTATACATCATTTGTTCTACAAAGATGTCCTATAAATATTCTTAACCATCTCTTATAATTTCCATTAAAACTTTTGATGAAATTTTTTAACTCGATAGGATAACTGATCTATTATATATGCATAGATTCATCAAAAAGTTTAAACTACAATTACAGCTATATCTTGAAGTTTGGAACTCATAATGACGAATAAATAAATGACTAAAACAACATTTAAAAAGTGGTTAATATATATTAAATATGACACCAAAAAATAGCTAGCAACCTCCAACTAACCAACAATCTATTCGACATAATTCAAGTTTTTCTATCAAAATATTATCGCATAATCTATTTGTTTCCATATCATTTGGAGTTGATAATAAAAAAAGATTTCGGTGCAAATTTTCTCATCCGAACAATATTTATTATAGTTTTCAAATACACAATACCAACAACATGATAAGGATAAAACATATTACTCCAACTAATTATCAAACAATTAGAGAGTAACCACAAAGTTGACAGGCGACAACGAATGCTTAGGATTGTTATCTATTTCAGGGTCAACAAAACGAATGGTAAGATTGGCGGATTCTCGTGAGAAAGCTATGGGAGTGAGATAACAATGCAATACGGTGTAAAACCAAGGATCAGCGAAATAGATGATGTATGGTTGGTAGCGATTGGTACAATCGATGAAACCGGCCGATTTCTCATCCACAAGAGCTTCAATTCGAAGCTGTTGACCGTGGACCAGTGTGATTTCGTGCTGTTTTGTGAAAGTCATAAAGAATTCGCGTTGTTTGAGTTCAACAAATGGTTTTCTTTCGGACGCCAACGCAAAAGCAAACTCAAATATAACCATCGCTTTATTTATCCATTTTCGATTACGCATAATGGTGATTTTGACGAGGGTGTTGTAGTGGAAGTTGATAGATTTGGTGAACGATCTATTCACAAGCAGTTGATGGTTTTTCGACAACCTACCACCATCACAAAAAATCCACACATAACACACATCCCTCAAACATATTTTTATATCGATAACATTGTTGTTGATCCCAACCACATTATCTTGCGAACTAAGAACCCAATATTTTTTTTGAGATTTGGGGTCGTATCGAAAGATTTTATAGTCGGAAACTGAGGAACGAGTGAGATCGTCACCATCCAACAGCACACTAAACACGGCGGTAAATTCTTTATTCAGATTGTTGGCCGGTTCCACCCGGATAATATCACTGAAAGTGGAAGAATATTTTTTGTCAAATCTAACACGATTTGAAGGTATAATTTTGATGATAAAGTTGTTGTTGTTGTTGTTGTCTGGTGAGAAAATAGTTTTGGGTTTGAAGCATGGTTGATAGCACATAACACAACGTATTTTGTTTTGAAATTCCAAGGTATAGAATAAAAATTTATTCGAACGATTATTCGAGTCGAACAACGAGGAAAGTTGTTTCAGATCGACTGCAATATCTACATACATAATTTGTCAAGAAAGTGGTCAGCTAAAAGTCGTACTTTTCGACACAAAATCACCGTTCAACCATTTTTTATCATCACATTTCAAAAGACCAACATATTCATGATTGAAGGCATGTTTGGTGTTGATTATGAGGGATTCTTTGTTGAATCCCACATAACATGTTGGAGCTGTTTTGAAACTTCCTTCTGTGATGGTGATCTCCACAAAATTACTCAGCCTCCTGAAGAATGGATACTCTTCAACAATTTCGATCTCATTACGAATACATTGATTCAATTTTTTTACACTAACAACCACTTTGTCAGTTTCTATCGGTTGAGGGAGCAAAATCAAAAGTAGCCCATTGTAGTAAGCAACTAGACCACAATCTACCAATTCAAGCATCAAACTATCCCTATTATATAAAATTTTAATAAATTTTTGTCTAATACCTAATTTTACTGGTTAGTAATCAAAAGTGATGATTTAATGTTGGCAATTGAATAATCTTTTGAGATTTTACCATAGATCCAACCGTGGTTTTCGGCGGTGGATTGATTTTGGCAAAGGCGTGTACTGTGTAGATGAGATTCGATAAAATGAGCTATCTCATTACCAAACACACAATGAGTGTACTCGATTGTGGATTTGCTTGGGGTGAATTTGTTGAGGTGTCTCATTCGTAGACACACACTCATGTCGTTTGGGATGTGAAAGTAGTCGACAAAATTGACCAAATTTGTTGCATTAAAATATTCCTTCAAAATTTCTACAAAACCTTCAAGGTTCACTTGAGTTAGATTCATGATTTTCTCTTCAAGATTGGGATCACAATTCAACATAAAATCCACCACACCTTCTTTATTGCTGGCAAATGTTGGATCCAAATTTTTCAACACATTCAACGCCATCGACAGTGATTTCGGTGTGATGCCTTGATGGTTTTTGGCTTCAAACAATTCACGATGTTTCAACAGTTCAAAGGTTATTTTGTTTGAACAACGAAGAACACTTAGATGAGCAAAATTGTTACCGTAATGATCCACACATTGTATATGATTTTCGGTGTGTTTGTAGAGTAGTTTAAACACATCGAATCTCTTGGCTATAATAGCACAATGAATTGCTCTAAACCCATACTAAACACAAAATATATAATCAAACCAACAGTTTAATGCAAACGTACACAATTCTCTTTGGAAACCAACTGAGGACATAACTTTACGAGTTGATAGCACAAATTGTAGTGACCATAAGTGGCAGCAAAATGAAGTATAGTATCTCCAAACTATTGCAAAATCATCCTACCAAAGAATAGGTGTAGTAACAACATACTTTGGTGGGTGTGTAGAGAGTGTCTCTGAAACGTTCCAATTGAATTAGCGCTTTAAACGTTTTTACACTACCACCCACACCAATAAGATGAGTGGCTGAAATTTTGAATGATGTCTATAATGATATCAAATGATTAACAGTTGGTCGTGGTAAACCCACGAAAAAATTACAAACGGTTTACTACACGTATAGTTGTACAAGGAATACAAATGAAAACACAGTTCCGCGTTGTCACAAAGTATTGCAATTGAAAATGGAGTAAATCGATCCTACAACAACAATAATAATAATAATAACAATAATAATATAAAATCTATCATCCACAACCATCCAAAAAACACATACATCAATAACTTCATCTAGAGCCAAAGTTTTATTCAATAGAAAGTTGACGGTGGCAACATTCCCACAATACATCGCAAAATACATCAACGAATAGCTACCCTTTAATTGGATAAAATATATACAGAATTTATTTGATAACACAATCAAAATACTTGCAAACGATAGTTGATATCAATACCAAAATCATCCACCAAATATTTGACAAGAAGAGTGTTGTTCCCTCTAACAGCACAAATTCCCGGTGTCACACCATCCTATTCTATGGTTACAACAAAAAACCTATGAACCACCTACATTATTCATGTGATTAGGATTGGCGCCAAAGGTCAGCAACAGTTTGGATGTTTCAAAGTGACCTCTCATACACGAATAATGCAAAGAGGTGTTATTGTTCTAAGAACCCGTCAAATACGCCACCAACCAACACCAACTATACTTCATCAACTGAGTCGGCGGCAATTCCATGATCAAGAAGAAATTTTGCGATTGTGTGGTGGTTTCTCCAGGCTGTCCAATGGAGAGGAATTTCTCCAAACTACTTACGTACAACAACATTTGTCAGCTATGAAATTTTGTTGGTTTTATACCTTTCCTTTGATATCAAGTGATGCTCCTAGCAACACCAAAAGTTTCACACAATCAAAATTCCCAAGAGAACACGCCAAATGAAGAGCACCATAACCATCCTTTTTGAAAATGATTTTATCCACAAAAACTCATCGTTACAAGTGTCCCTACTTTGTTAACATAGTTGATATTGTTACAGTGGGTTAGAGCCATTTGAAAGTAGTCATTAAATCCGTTATAAAGCGAATAAAAAAGCGCATTCATTCCCGCCTAATATTATTATTATTATTATAAATGTAACATTTGAATAGTTTGGCGAATACTTTTGACTCAAGTAGAACGTTTGATCCATAATATATCAGCAGAAACACCAATTCGTTGTTGTTTTCGATGTTGACTGCCAAATGAAGTGGTGTTACGCCATCCTAAAGCAAGTACAAGTGATGATATAAAATAATGTTTCATAGGCATTCTATTAAACGCCGAATTTAACGAATCGATTATTTGATAAAAACTATGACCAATATCACACATTATCGCCGATGAAATGAGTTTCAATAAAATCGAAACTTCAATTATTTTTTATAATTCCAGAAAAATTTGTGGCTACATAATATTATTTCACCATTTAAATATCAAATAATTCTAGACAAGCGTGTGTATTTGGTAGAAAAACTTACATTGTTTGAGATATCTACTGTGAAACGGTTCGACACAAGCAGCCTGACCACATCTATTCGTCGGTAAATAACCGCCAAATGCAAACCATTATTTCCATTTTTCTAAATCAACAAATGTGGACACACAAATCAACATATGAATGAACTTTGATTCGATTCTTTTCATCGGCGCCAAATCGCAACAACTCCTCCAACATACCAACTTCCAACCCAGACTCAATTCCATGCATCAAAATGTCGTAACCAAGCTATAAAAGCTATTCAACTAAAATCTGTGAGCAGCACATTACATCATCTGGTACGTTGATATCAGTCATGTCGTTGGGCAACAACAATTCCAACACTTCTTTCGAATTATACTTGGCGGCAATATGTATTGGTAAATGTCCATACTTTAACATAATCAAAAAATACAAAAATAAAGAAAAAATACTTGATCCTTTATGGTTAAATCGGCGCCATATTCCAACAGAACACTCATAACACTAACACAATTATTTTTTGCTGCTATATGAGCGGAAGTCATTCCACTCTAAATTCAAATTAAAAATGCCACCACACTTGAATCACATTATTTTTCTCATCAATATCAATATGTGGATATTTTTGAAGATAATAACGCAACAATGTGGTCAAGTTTAATTTGGCCGCCAAATGGATATGATTTGAATATTTCTGAAAAAACATTAAAATCGAAAAAAAAAGAGCGCAGAATCCACCAACTTTAACACACTCTGCTAATTCTACTATTAATTGAAGATTTTGCTGACTTTCAAGATCTTCGAAAATTGATCGGGATCCCTATCGAAAAAAATAACAAATAACTTATTCTACAAGCACGCCAACTACCCTCAAGCCATATTTATAGGTGGATCCATGTCGCAGTAGACTTTTACACACCTCATAACATCGCTGTTGTAACGCATAAAATAATGGTGTATTTCCATACTAAATTAATTCACAGTTTTTTATCCAAATTGTTCTCTACAAATATTGGTTTACTATATCAACATGATCGAGTATGGCCTTGTTTTCGATCAACAAAAATGCACTGTTCACACTCCCACTAACACAACAAACACAGAGTGGAGTCTGTATTTCCTACATAAATACATATGAAATGCATGCTAACTAAAAAAATCTATTTCTACATATTTTGTAGTGGCTTCTAGATCGCAACCAATAGCTATCAGACTCGCCAACAGTGTGACGTTATCGTATTTGGCAGCAAAATGAGCCAAAGTCATATGATTCTAACAAAAAAGACGTCAACTTTTGAGACATCGGTCAGAAAAGACTGCGAAAAATACGTGGAATTTATAACGAGGTAGTCGAGGACAAGAAGATATCAGTTCTAGAATGGAATTGTTTCTCCTGTGAGAGACGCATCGTTCAAGTTCATGCTGGAATTCCTTGTCGACAAGAAGGTTTTCATTTTCTAGTTCAATTCCATCGAGTAGCATCTTGCCAACGTAACGATAAACACACCCTACTTTCAGACGTTAGTAGATGTTGTCTATTGGATTGACAACGGCGCCCTACAGCTTCCGCCTACTTCTTTGTTAAAAAATAATTCAGGGTCTTTTCGCTCCGATTTAACAAAATTAATCTCCTTTCTAAACATGAAGCAACATCGAATGCAAATTTAGTATGTGTTTTTACTAAAAATCCAAACGAAGCTATAATATTTTAAAACATTTGAACAATGCCTTAGATAATAAATCGAACAATAGCCGTTTATCGTTTGCTGGTAATGGTAACGTACGCGCCACCTGAAAAACACCTCTTTGCGCACCTTTTTTATTCCCGATTTCTTTACGGAAATTTTTCTTTTTAAAAATAAATAAAATTGGAACACAAAAATTCAACTCATAAAAATAATTTCTAAATTTTTACCTTATCCAAGGTCGAGCTTCATCGTTTCGGCTATAATACCCCGCCTGTTTTATCCTGTGTCGAATTAATCTATTTTTTGTTAATCAAGCAATTTTTTAATTCGTATAAATCAGGAGTTCTCAACAGATATGTTTGAAATTTACCCCCTATACATAGTAATCCCCCACCAATTATGTGTGCTTTATCCCATTTCTATTTCAATATTTTCCGTGAGTTTGGTTAAACGACGTTTGATAGAATAAACGCATTTTATGATAACATTATTATTACAATGAAGCAAAATTCTTTTCAACAAAATATGATTATACAAAATTATCAAAAGATAAAACATTTTTCTTGCGCGTCAATACATTAAGAAATAAATTTTTTGGGTGAAAGAGATAGTTTCTAATTTGGATACAATCAGAATTATTTCAAATGTGAAACTTTTTCATCTACCGCCTCAACAAGAAAGTTAAATCGCGGTGTTAAGGATGATAATTTAACCTTCCGCAAGTTTGAGTCGATTTCTGGACTTTTTTTAAACGTAACGAGTGTTGAAAACTTAGTTGGCTCAAAATATACTACCGGTTAAAAAATCATGACTTGGAAAATAGTTTAAGATCTATATAACATCTCTACTTGATGTATTACTAAAATCATAAAAATCAACATTGTCTTATTTCGATAATTATTATACTTTAAATTTTGTTTTTTTAAAAGATAAGTTGTTCAAAATTTTTTATATAACAAATTACATCATATAGAAACAAAATTTTATCAATATAACAATGTTAAATTTTATCATGTTGGATTTTTCGCACTAATTCCGCTATAAAATTTTTTT
>JAODKO010002016.1:0-14975 GCA_027576895.1 Sciades mastersi | reverse complement strand
TTACATTGGTTTCGAGGCAATAGATCGTCCCCACTACACCACCAAAGTAGCTCCACCCACCTCATCGTTCTCCACACTAGCTCACCAACATTTGTAGTATTTTATAAGACATGGACTTATCGACAACTGGGATTACATGGAGAGATACACTGAACAAGTCATTTTCAAATATCTACGCTGCAATCCGGAAGATCATTATTTTTTGATGACCGAACCTCCATTGAATCCACCAGAAAATCGTGAATATCTAGCCGAGATTATGTTCGAATCGAACAACGTTCCAGGTTTATATATAGCTGTGCAGGTATTTGATACAACTATTTTTGTGATTAAAAATTATTGGATGTGTGTGTGTGTAGGCTGTGCTTGCATTGGCTGCATCGTGGACCTCGAAACAAGTCGAAAAACAAACTCTAACTGGAACAGTTATCGATTCGGGTGATGGTGTCACTCACGTTATTCCTGTGGTATACATCTACCACTGTCATTGTTGGTTTGTGTATCATTTGTGTAGGCTGAAGGATATGTGATTGGTAGTTGTATCAAACACGTACCCATAGCTGGTCGTGATATCACCGCATTCATCTTGCAACAATTGAGAGATCGTGAAGGAAATGTGCCACCAGAGTTTGCTCTTGAAATCGCTAGAGAAGTCAAAGTATACATACACACTACTTTACTTTGATGGTTATATAATTCGGTTGTTTTGATTTTGTAGGAGAAATACAGTTACACCTGCTCGGATATTGTTAAAGAGTTCAACAAATATGATGCTGAACCCGCCAAATGGTTCAAAAAACATACTTTCACTCATCCAGTCTCCAAAAAGGTTTATCTCTATTTAGTTGAGTGTAGTTGTGAGATTTGTTGTAGGAAATTAATTTCGATATTGGTTACGAACGTTTTCTTGCTCCCGAGATTTTCTTCTCACCTGAAGTAAAAATTTGAAAGTTATCCAATTGATTTATGTAACACCAAGTTCTCCAACTCTGATTTCAGTCAATCGTTATCCGAAATTGTCGATCTCTCTATTCAAAGCTGTCCCATCGATTCACGTAGAGGTCTCTACAATTTGATCGCACTCAGTGGTGGTAGTACCATATTCAAGGATTTGGGTCGAAGAATTCAAAGAGATGTCAAACGCAGTGTAGATGCTAGACTAAAATTGGCGGGAGAAACCTCTAAAGGAGTCAAAGTATATCATCATCTACAGTTGGTTTATCCACAATTTCATTCATTCTTCCATTCGTTATTAGCCTAAACCTATCGATGTCAATGTTATCTCTCATCAAACTCAACGATATGCGGTATGGTTTGGTGGTAGTATGTTGGCATCCAGTGTAAGATTGGTGTAGTTGTTGGAGTTGTTGAGTTTGATTTGACAAATTTAGCCCGAATTTTTCAAGTGTTGCCACACCAAAAAGGAATACGATGAATATGGTCCTTCTATTTGTCGACACAATCCTGTATTTGGAACCATGTCCTAATACCTCCTCCAATAGTAATGACAATAGTTGGTGCGTAGTAATGCTTCGTTATACTCAAATCTAAATATCCATAGTAGTAATAGTAGTAGTAGTAGTAGTAGCAGTGGTCTACTACTGTCTGCTGCAGCTGCTTGTGGAACTTTTTGATTTTTCACATAAAATTTAATGTTTTGCCTATAGTGGATTTTTATCATAATTATTGTGTTTTTTTGTTGCGTTTTTTCCTATAATTTTGTTGTGAATTTTGCGCGAAAGAATAAAATTACAAACACAATCATCAAAATATAAAATATCCGAGTTTGAATTGACACATTTGATGGTGTTATTGGTTCTTGTCGTTGTTAGTAAGACGTGTAAGTCTAGCGGAAGATTAAAATCGTTACAGATGGCTAACACAGCTGACAAAGTACCTTGCTTCCAGCTCATCTAAATCGGAATTATTCACCAAGTTTTTATCATCTTTCAGCGGGAGCACATTGGAACTGGCTGTTACAGCGGTTTTTTGTCTATCTGTGGCGGCGTTAGCTCGTTGCGTCGTGGTACCACTGTTGACCGACGGAATCGCACAAATCTATAACCACACTCAAATTCACAAACACAACCAAACACAATCACCTCTTGATTCAATGATATTCCCAATTCGTTGAGCATCTTGTTGACTACCATTTCAGATTCGTCATCATCTTCTTCTTGTCCAATCGCCGTATCTATGGTATCTTCCATCATTTCTCCTTTGGCTTCCATAATTTCCGACTTTAATGAATTGTCACAACAACACAATTAGTAGTTGGAGTTAGGAATTACTTCTTTCTCAAAATCCATCAATATTTTTTGAGTGCTAGACAAATTCATCTGCTTATTCATACGTTTCATAGCCTGTAACAATTTGAATTGTGGACAATCCGGTTACCAAATAAACTCACGTTGGAGACTCCTTTCATTGCCAACGACATATCGTTGGTTGATTTTAGTGTCTATAATCAAATAGAAATCGATATAAACGGTTGGAAGCGGAAATTCTACTTGGATTTTGAGTGAGACACCTTGGAGATTGGCTCTCATAAGAATGAATTGACGCACAAAACGTTTCACTCGCACCAAATCTTTAGCCATAATTCTGACTGCTTCTAGTTGATTTTGTTTGGCCATATTTTTGATATCGGCAATCACTTTTTTCTCTTGATTCTCCATTCGAGTTCGTTCTCGGTCCAACTCACTTACAAATAATCGATAACAACAACTAGTCACACACAAACAACCACACACCGAATAGCTCGATTCAATGCTCTTTGATTTGATCGTAGCATTTCTTGGGGTGATTTTTTCTTTCCAAATAAAAAAGACATTTTTTTCAATATTGAGACCAATCGACACACACTACAATCTCTTATAAACGATTTTTGTGTATATATGGGAACTTTTCAACCACTCAATGAGTCAACTAATCAACTAAGCAGCTAAAAATGTTTATCACTAGGTTGGGAATTAAATTTTATCTTTGCGCAAGCTCAACTTTATTTTACACAGGTCAAACTTCACATACAATAGTTTATTCTACCAGTTCTATAATTTTTTGGAAGGGAACAATCTATATGAAGACCAATTTTAAATATTTCACAAGCTAAACTACGTCCTTCACGTTATAAGCTATTTGCTAGATTCACCAATTTTCGAATAAACAATTTTTATCATTCTATTTCGATGATTTTTACACCACCCTAATATTGAATGTGGAGACAATAATTTTAGAAAAAAACCTTAAACTTTGAACCACCTGTCGAGTCGTACTTAGTCGTAATCCTTTTTTTGTTTCTAAAAAGTTGTGAATTTCTTCATTTTCTCTAACTAAATTAAATAAATATTGAATCATTCCAACGTATGAGATTTTTCTACATACTGAAAGAGCAAAAAACAGAGTCGTAGAGCTCTATTTAAGATTGTCATTTTTTACAAATGGAAAAACTTAATTTATTCATACAAAAGTGAACGAAATGTAAAATCACCCAATCATAATCATACAAATATAAAAGTTTTAGTATGTAAATTTTTTTGGATTAAAAATATACAAAAGATAAAATTTTATAACGGATTTATTACGAAAAATCAAATATGTAAAAATTAAACGTTATTTAATTTCAAAAATTTACTTAGAAATATGTTGAATTATTCACAAAAAAAATCTGCGAATACAGTTTTTATCAATAAATCAATTTGAAAGCTAACTATATAAGAAAAATATGAGTTAGTCGATTTCAAAGCTTTTAGAAATAAATCAACTTGAGAAGATAAATGTGTCAAACTGTTCTGTGCAAATAAACGTAACAAACTGAAAAATAAAATTCGTAGTTCGTTTATGTATTTTACGCCATTTATGCAAACAAACTCGGTCAACTCTTAACAATGAGCTTTCATTTTTGTAGAAGCGACTGTAACAAAAGTCCAACAACTACTCGATAAAACCATTTGTTGCAAATGTTTACATTTAGAACAATTATTATCAACAATAATACACAGTTCAAAACACAAACGTAACAATAAAATAAATAAGAAGTTCATCCAATTAAAGATCGCGCGCGAAAACTCAAACTATTTTTTTTCGATATTGAGAGTTTAAAAACATGAACTGATAACAAATCATCACAATAACAAGGAAATCACTTTCTTGAATTCACACATATTCAGTGATGAAGATGATTACGAATCAACTAATAAAATCATAGAAAAATAACGGTATTATTTCGATCCTAATTTATTATACAAAACAAAAGTATTAGCGCTAATTATACTGGAAGTAAATCACAATTTATAACAAGTTTCAAATAATCTATGCATTAATTCAATAATCTTTATTAATACGATTTAATATGAGATAATCTCCATAGAAACCGATATTGTGAAATCGGTACAAACGAACATATTAACAGATTAATATTCGTCAACGATAAAATGAGTTTATTGAATAAAGTCATGCACGTTTATTTTGAATGGAAAAAAATTGATCAAGCAAAACTTATATTTATGTTTTTATAAATCGAAAAATTTAATCCATACATACCGCAAAGAATTAGCACAACATGATCAAATTATGAGTATAATTATGGTGAGTCATACATTCGCGTGAATGTTTAAAGTGTGGCGACTATAATCATCCAAATGAACCCAAAATATAATCGTATCTATTTTTCAACTCTAAAAAACGCGTAAAAATGTGTGTATTTGATGGGTGTGTGATTGAAAAAATCAATTCTTCCATTTAATCTCACCCAAATTAGCTTATCTTCAACTTGACACATTCTTGAGAAAGTCGCATAACAAAGATTTCAGACCGATCTCAGCATAACAAACATTAATCGGTTAAATTTGGGCAAAACACCTTTTACCACATGGTGATATACAAAGTAAGGCCATAATTTTGATTTTCTCGCTTGTACACGATGGTTTCAATGACCAAACCCATCATTATCTCTAACCCAAACCTACAACTTTAATATAATTTCACATCCTTTTATATAAAGGTTATATAAGCGGTCTAATCTGATTATCATTCTATTTTACGATGGACTGTATTGAGGCTAGTGAGCAAGTAGGTTTGATTGTTTTTGTTGTGCAATTTTTAAGCGATAACCCCTCTAAAACAACCACATACAAGTGGAATAGTGTGTTTTGGCGGTAACAATCCATTAATCGATTTCATTTCAACACCGTCTTCATTGGAAGCAATGATTTTGGATGTTTGTTACAAATATTAGCTGATTTGATTTTTTTGAGATAGAATCACTTGGGTATTTAACATATGAGAAGAATTGAGTGGTTGGTGGGTGTTCCCCTTGGGATAGGTTATTGATATTGGGACCACTCACTACCAACCCAAGTGTTGTATTTGTTGGTTTAATATGTGATTAGTTTTGTTTCTAATCGTATTTACTACAACTCAATCTATTGTTGAGAAGTTACACAAGATAAATATAGTGGGTTGAATTTCTTTTTTTTTGTAGGTGCCAGAAGGAGAAGCAATGTCTTCCAATATATATTCGCGATTTTCGGACATACAAGAGATGAAATTGGAACGACCAATAATTTCGATTGTACGTACACCTTTGATTGACTGATTGATTGTCATCTTCACACCTACTTTATTAGCATAAAAATCTTGAAAAGTATCTGCAAGGATTTATACTTGATCGAAATCAAATAATGGAGTTGATGCACAAGTTTCATTACAGTCTTGATAATGGTCTGTCAGCAGAGTCGAATGTGAGTGGTTAACGAGTTGGTGATTGAATGTGAATTGAGTTGGTTGTGGATAGGTGGTGATGAGATCTTCGTTGAAAATGATTCCCACATTTTTGCACGACGTGCCCAATTCCACACAGAGAGGACGTTACGTGGCGTTGGATCTTGGTGGGACCAATTTGCGTTTCTTTATAATCGACTTGCAAGGTGACAAGTTTTCATTCTCTGCCAACCAATTTGTAGTTCCACCCGAGTGTATGCATGGAACCAAAGATGATCTCTTTGATTTCATCGCAAAAGCGCTCAAAGAAGGACTTCAAGAGAACAAAATCGAAAAAGAACACATTCCATTTGTGGGTTTCACCTTCTCTTTTCCAGTTCTCCAGACATCACTTTTCAACGGCAACCTCATCACTTGGACCAAAGGTTTCACCACCTCTGGTGTGGAAGGTCACGACATCTCCAAATTGATGTTGGATGCATCCGCCAAATGTGGAGTATTTCGTGCTGTATCCACAGTAGCCCATTTTGATGACATTTTTTGTTAGTTGAGTGTTGGCAACGTTGTGTTGATCAACGACACCACTGGTACACTGCTATCGGGAGCACTCCACGATTCCCACTGTGCCATTGGTATCATCAATGGTACCGGCACCAATGCGTGCTACATTGAAGACTTGAAACGTGTGTCCAAATTGAGCGATCCCGACATCTCCGAGAACAGTCAAATTCTCATCAACACCGAGTGGGGAGGTTTGGGCACCAACGGAGAAATGAAAAATATTCAAACACCATTCGATACGTTGCTTGATAGTGAATCCACACGACCTGGACACCATCTGTAACCCAACTCTATTTCTGTCTATTGCTTATTCTGTTGGTGAATAGTTATGAAAAGATGATTTCTGGTATGTATCTTGGTGAGATTGGTCGTCTTGTGATGAAACAACTCACAAAGGATGGTTTGTTGTTTGAAGGTGTGTTCCCGGAAGTTTTCCACAAACCCTACTCCCTAGATACACGCTATCTTTCGCAAGCATAGTAATTTTTCGTTTTGATGGTTGTTGTTGTTGGACCTTACATATGGTTAAGTAACATTCCACAATTGGTCGAATCTTTCAGAACCCAATTCAACATATCTCTCTCCAAAAACGATGCCGATATTCTTTCGAGTCTCTATGATGTTATTGTGTTCAGATCTGCCCAACTGATTTCGTCCACTCTTGCCGTTCTCATTCGAGTAAGTACTTGTTGTTTCGTGCATATTTTTATATGTGTGTATGCGCGCGCCCGCCCAGAGAATTAACCGATTCAGCTGCACTGTGGCGGTGGATGGCTCGATGTTTAAAAAAAATCCATTCTACATGTCGTACGTGAACAAAATGATCAAACATTTGGTACGAGGTAGACGTTTCACTATAATTGACGCCGAAGATGGGTCCGGTAAAGGAGCGGCATTGGCGGCCGCTGTTGCCACTCGTTCACTCAGAAACCTCGAAAACGAATTCGCCATTGGTTATTGTTAGTGTGTTTGGGGCTCTCAAATCGGTGATGAAAACATTATTGACAAATTAAACATATATTTTGTTGTGCATGATTTTTGTTTTTGCAGCCTTATTATATTTGATATTTCTCGTTCTACCGTAATATATTCATTGGATTAAGAGTGTACAATTTGAAGATTAGATTGGACCATAACTTAGAGACCTCAACTGCGTGCGTCATTTTATTTGAAAATTGTTTTCTTTTAATTCTGCTATTTTTAAAAAACACCCAATACAGAATGATAAAACTTGAGTGTTGTTATTGTATGATCTTAAATCCCCACAAAACAACCCTCCTAATCTGGTAAGACATTATGGATGGATTGATTTGTTGGATTGTTGTGGAATGAGAAGTTGAGTATATAATTGGTGTAGAACAAGTATAACTAATCGACCACATAGAAATAATAGTTAAGATTGTTTTCAAATTAACAGCTATTCTACTACCACTTATAGGAATAGGAGTAGGAATAGGAATGAACCCTTCTGATAAGCCATTTGTTGAATCCATATCATAGCAAAGTATTGAATCGTGCGTGCGTTTTTCTAAGAGATTTACCGTCATCGACACCAATCACCACCTCACACACACACACGCTCGTAGTTGATAGTTGTGGAACTGATAGATGACGTTATCAATGTTGAATGTGATTTTGTTGGTTGTTGTTGTTGCATGTGAGACTTCTGGTGTGCATTTGTTCTACGAACTTCCTCTAAAAGTCGCTCAAACCATAGTATTTTAAGTTGGACTCGTTATCACCACTATTAATAACCACAAATAGCATCTACTCAACACCACCACCGCCATCAGCAATTACAATCATTCGTCATATGAGGATGGAATGTTTAGAGTTTCATGTAACATTTACCTATTAATATTTATTGGAATGTTGTTGTTGTTTTTTGTTTGATAATTGATTTAGTTAGATGTGATGATACCGATGAGAATTCACACAAAAACTATTCTTTTTATATGCAGTTTTCGTATGGTTTCAGTAAATGTTTGACGATAGTATGTGGGCTGATTTGCTCTGAGTACATTCGGTTGATTGAAATTGGTTTGTTGTAGAGTCCACAAGTGAAATTGGACAATAACAACACGTTGATTAGTTGTGCCGTAAAAGTCACCTGTCACGGTAATAGTGATACGTCACAAGATGCCATTTTTGACGCCATCGCCTACAAACTACACGCGAATGGAACTGTTTCCGAGAAAGACAAATGCGATATTGAAGCTGACGATCAAGACACTCAATCCAAGGATGCATTTGTGATAAAAAACTCCAACCAAGGTTCCTACATGTTGGATCTCAAAGTAAATCCTTTGTCGCCTGTTGGAAACTTCACCATAGAAAGTAATACTGTTATACCTGCAAACGAGTGTTTTACTTTTTCAAAATCCAAACAACTATCTTTTTTTCTAAACTATTAGGAATATGTTTAATTTTAGATTTTTATATAATAAATTTATATATATATATTTGCATAAATTAGTAAAGATTTTGAGAAAAAACGACAAAAACTTTCAACTTGATCAACATCGCAATAATTCGTTTTTTTATTCGTGCATGTTCGCGAAACTCACTTAAAAAACTTTTTTTACATTTATAGCGCAACAATAGGACATAAGTGGTTTTTTTATTGTTAAAAAAGGTGATAATTTGTTGAAATTCGTTGTTTTACGATTAAGCAGCCGAGAGGATTAATTTGGATTAATTATATATTTTCCCTCGTTTTTCTCAGAATCTACTCGATAAAATTTTCTAACATTTCACACAGTTATACAACACAATTTTTAAAGTTGTATTTTTATTTATCTTGCGAAAATAATTTTATCATTAAAAAAAGAATAATTAAATGATTTTTTTAGTGCTTGTTGAATTGCAAACAGCGAGAGGTCATCTTATGATGGTAGATTATTCGGTGTACAAAGTGAGTGTCAAATGTAACAACAATTTCATCTCACCATTTGTACTCATATAGTTTCACGTGTGCCTGTGTTGTTTCTACTTTATTATTGTGCTCACGGGTGCTGTATATTTTGTCTATCTTCGACGTAACACCAACAAATTGCATGTAACAACGAGATACTTCTTGTTGACCAACTTTAGACACTATTTTTGTTGATGTGTAGTCGATACTTGGAATTTCGTTGTTGAGTGGATTGTTGGCTAGTTTTTTCTACATCTCAGTCTACGAAACACTCAATCGTAACGTGTCCAATGTGTCGGAGATGAGAAATGTGATGGTTATTGCGGCTGTGCTCTCATCCATACGTCGTATTGCTATTGATGTTACGGTGTTGTTGGTATCGGTTGGATTCACCATTTTACCAATGTATGTGCTTGTGTTAATGTTACACTAAGTGTGTGTGTCAACAATGATTTTTAGTCAAAATATCTCCATAAGAAGACCGCTTGTCATTTTTGGTTGTTACGCGATTGTGTTTGCGTCGTTGGTGATCTATACTCATGTGTCGGTGGGCGCTGGTCGACTCTCACTCTACACCATCTTTCTACTCAACAATGTGTTCACCATTTTGATTTATGGATTTTGTTTTGTGTATCTACGCAACACCGCCTCCCACTCCCACCAACGACGATCTCCCCAAATGGAATACATCGGAATATTCTATAGACGATTTGGTTATGTGGTGTTGTTGCTTGTTGGAATTTTGTTGGTGTTCACTGTGCCACAACTGTTCGAACTCATCAAATACAACTCCTGCACCCAAGTCTACAAATTGACGTTGTATGAGGTGTATTGGATATTGCATGCGCTCATTTGCACGATCGCTCTCTTCCTTCTCATTGTACTCCATCCCAACGCTCAAACTGAAATCTACGGATCGCTCACCATTGCCTACTCTCAGCTGCCCAAAGAAGATGACGATCAAAGTGTCACCAGATTTCCACTCAGTGTACATACCATCTTTTTCTTTCAGACACATGCTTAAATTTGATTAGAGTGCCAATATTCAAATTCAAAGAAGCAACAAAGATCTGTAACCTCTTCTAATAGTGGTGGTGCTTTGTTTCTATTGTTAATCAATTTTTTAGACAAGACGCTTTTAAACTGTTTGATGATCCCGATGAAAATCAAGATAGTACTGTATGTTGTGAGTTGTCTCCACTTGTAGGTTTTATCGTTTTCTTTGTAGCCCAACCAAAACATTGTTCGTTTCCATAAAATCCAATAACATTCTCTATCAATTATTGTAAATTTTTATCGGTTTTCAATCTGTATCTCGTTTTTGTTTTGCATTTTCGTGCCAACCAAATTCTATTCTATCCTCTAAACAACATAGAATTCACTGCATTTCTATTTTTCATAATCGTTAATTTTCGTGTTAATTCGTTCGAAAGGATCGTTTAAAAAGAATGAGTCAATTTGAGGTTGATATTGAGCAGTTTAAATCGTACGTAGCACAATTAGATAGACAACTATTTATTCTATCACCAGATACACCACCATCTATCCAGCTTATCTAGATCGAGATAGACCGATTTCCATGGGTAGACGAGTTCCAACAACAAAAGTAGCCCCTATTTTGATGTTAAACAAGTCAATGTTATATTGGTGAAATAGGCAATTCACAATCCAAACGTTGAAGAGATAGCCCAAGTGCTCAAATCGTTGAATATGAAATTTTTGATAATTGTATGTGTTTCGTGTGAAAGCGCGTATTATTGTTGATAATGTTTAGCGATCCAAACAATATCCTAGAGGAAGCTACATTGACAATCCTATGATGGGAGTGGTGAAGGTGGATTTGACCGAGTTAAACAACCAGAATCCAGGAAAGAATGCCAAAAGTTTGATCATTTAACTATCAGTAGAAATCGCATCTACACACATCGTTTATTCGTTTATAGGAATTATACTCAATATTCTTGGTGAATCCATCCCAAAATTAAAATGTCGATTGAATAGTGCTCAAAATAATCCCGCCACAACAGCAACTGAGCCGAGTACGTCAAAGAAAAACAAAAAAAGACGTCGTTAGATTGGGTTTTATGTATTAGATATTTCTATTAGGTTTTTATTTATATAGATTTATGTGCGTTTACAACAAAAAAAATAACACACTCTATTGTCTATCTTGTTAAAAAAATATATATATATGAAAATGTATCATTGAGCGATGATAGATTGAGTTTATACGAAGTAGATTAGAAATAATAGAAATTTTAGTGAAAACAATTGTCACGTGGCTTTTAGAGAATTTCGTTATGGAAGAGAAAAGAAAACGTAAAATAGAATCGAGAGAAGAGTTCACACTGAACCAAGCGTTTCTAAACTATTACAAGGTGAGATCTGGTGGAAAGTATTTTAGTTTTATTGGTGTTTTTGAAGAGCTTGATTGAACCAAACGAATGGGATGATTTTTGTGATAGTTTGAAACGTGAACTACCAGTCACATTTCGTTATTCGTCTATTGAGACGTTTTTTAACGAAATAAAACCACTAACAAGTACGTTTATCGACCAACTCTCAGGCACAATCACTAATGTTCCATGGTAATTGATTTTTTTGCTAACAAACACAACACCAATATTAAAAACCACATCAACAAAAGGTTTGACAAAAGTTACGAGATTAAAATGAACAAAAAATCGTTGAAAAACTCCGAATTGTATGGAAAATTTAGAAGATTTCTGATGAACGAGACCGAGCTTGTACCAACTTTATTATTATTATTATTATTTATGCTGTCTAAACAGTAGTAATATGCTTGAAAATGTCTTTCTAGGGTTTTCTAAATCGACAAGAAGCTGTTAGTATGATACCACCGCTGATATTGGGTGTGGAATCTCATCATAAGGTGGAAATTTTGTTTGATTTAAGGTATCGAAATTGTTGACGTTTTGTAGGTGTTGGATATGTGTGCAGCACCAGGTTCAAAAACACTTCAACTGCTTGAATTCGTTCACCGCAATGGTCTTGCAGTGAGAAATGAAAACGACCAACCAGAATTTCCCAGTAGAAACCCCAACATTATTCTTCTGTAGATTAATTTGAATTATTTGAGGGGGATTTGTGATAGCTAATGACGAGAATAAAAGTCGTTGTTTCACATTGATCCATCAAATCAAACGAATTCCATCTCCCAACTACATTGTGACATCACACGATGCATCACTCTTCCCAGATCTAATGTTGAACAAAGACACCAAAGAACGTCTGTTGTTTGATCGAATTTTGTGTGATGTACCATGCAGGTAGGTTGGCGTGATCAAACTCCATGTAAGCGATAACAACTGTTTTGGTGTGTAGTGGAGACGGAACTATCAGAAAAAATATTCATGCGAGCAATTTCTGGAAACCTTCACTTGCGAAAGGACTGCAAAAGTAGTTCCAATTGAATAGAATTACACTCTTTGAGAAAACACTTGTTTATAGATTACAATGTCAGATTTTGAAGAGAGGAATCGAATTGCTGAAACCTGGAGGTCGGTTGGTGTATTCCACCTGTTCGATGAATCCAGTCGAAAATGAAGCTGTCGTTTTGTACGCTCTCAAAACGTTCGCTGGTAATTTTTCATCGTTATCTTAACACATATCGATACACTTATATAAGGTCAAATCAAATTGGTTGATACCTCGCAGATTTTGCCAAATTTAAGAACCAAACCAGGAATGATTCCGCCATCGATTAAAGTATTTTGGCAACTTTTAAATTTATTAATGTATCAATTGAAAGTGTATGATATAAATAAATAAATAAATGATTAAGTCATCGATTAAAAATTACTTCTTTGTTCTGAGTTATAATATAATAGTTTGAGCAACAGAAGGTGCACGAAAATCTCGAATGAGAGGAGCACTTGGTTTTGGGTAATCCCTCTATTAAGTTAATTTCGCAGGAAAATTAATATAAATATTTGATTTTTTTAATTATAAAACAGCGCCAAAATAACTTATTTATTAGGACACATTGACTACTGAGGAAATCACCAGCGCTAACATTCACTACTGGTAAAAAACAAACTCACAATCAACAAAATATCTAATAACTGATAGTCAACGAATTTACCCCCATCTCCAGGATACAGGAGGTTTTTTCATTGCCTGTCTCGAGAGAGATCCCAACAGTGTGGTGAGAACAACTGTCGCAAATTCAAAACCTAAAAGTATTTGAAACCAAATGATTGGAGACGTCATCAAAAGTTGAAATAGCTCAACAGAATGAATCCGAAACAACTCCTAGCTCGATCAAAGGCGGAATTGTTGTTTCTAGTGTTAACGCTGACGATCCACAATTGAAATTTGTTTTGTAAATTTCACATCTCACAATATAGATAGTCTAATTTACTATTCAATATATATATATATATATTTAGGGATTTCTATGGTATCGATAAAATTCCTGATGGTCTGGAAGCAATCATTCGATCCGATAGTAAAACCGAGAAAAATCTAATCTATTTGACGCTTGACACATTGGCCCAAGTGGTAGAATACAACAAAGAGAAACTTCGTGTAGGTGTTAACTTTCCACTTTATAACTTTATCTTTTTAAAAAGTGTTTGACGTGTGGAGTCAGAGCTATAGTTAAATCGGACTTGAAATCCTACAACAATGTGCCCTCCACCACTCGTGATTACAGAATTGTGCAGGAGGTGACCCCGAAATCATATTTGTTAAATAAGTTTAACAAAGGTTTTGTATGTGTTTCAAAATCAAATCACCAAACGAGTATTCACCATCAATCAAAGCATTCTACACGAGTTGTTGCTCAAGAACGAGGTTGTTAAAGATGATTTGATCAACGTGGAAAATCACACTCAAGATTTCACCATTCATGCCAACTTTCTATTGGATAAACTCAAACAAATACGTTTGTTTAGTTGGTTTTCTTGGCGACTGTTATATATTTATTTTTAGTGAACGGATCAATTATTTTCAAAATTGATGTGTTTATTGCCGCCATCAATCAAACTATGTAAAAAACTTTTTTTTCACAATTTTATAATACGTTTTCTAATCGATAGAACCATTTATGTGGCCGGTTACCATAGCAACAAATATATTCGACTTTTAATCAAAAAAGAAGTTCGCCTGCATTACTTGATCATGCTAGGAACAAGTATCGATGAAGGTAACCAAAAAAAGATACAATTCACGTTTAACGTGATGTTCTATAGCGGAAAAAATTGTCAATATTAAACAACAATAGCAAACAAAACGTGACGTGTGTGTGTGTGTATCAGGATTTGCTGTATTTAGTGTTTGTTGTGTGAGTTGTTGTGGCAACTGATGGTTCATTGTTATACATTTTTTTGTTGGTTGAGGATGGTGTAACCGTGGAAACGTGTGAGGCATAAGGATTGGCATTATTTGCCGCGGGTGGCAATTGGGTGTTAGTGGTATAATAGAGAGGTGTAAGTGGAGGTGGTACGTTGTTGCCATAACAAAATTCATAACCTTGAGAGTACAATGGGAGATTGGTGGTGGTTTCATAAGAGTAGTAGGGGTTTATCAGTTGAGATTGTTGTTGTTGTTGGGTTGGTAATGGAATTTGTGGATCAAGTCCATCACTAAAACAGTTGATCAACAAGCGCACAATGACAATAAGTACCTCGTAATATTCTTATTGATTGTATTCACATTGGTTTTATTGGGTGTAATAGGAGGTGGTGGTTGATAGTAGGTGGTTGGTTCAGGTTCATGGCGAATTGGAGAGGGCGATCTCATAGAAAACATCGTC
>JAODKO010001909.1:0-15000 GCA_027576895.1 Sciades mastersi | reverse complement strand
CTAATAAGTCTGGTGTTATCCGACAAATCAACAACACATCCTTAATTATACAACACAGGTGGACCGACTGTCAATTTGGTCCATCACACAAAAATATCAACACAACCTATAGAACACACAAAACAAGCTCCAATCTGATGGGAAACTACCGTGCACGAATACATAAACGATATTTTATCATCGGTGCTTGTCGGAAACCAGTTGTATAGCATAGCGATGACCACTGCTGCTTCAAACTTCACTGAGGTTTTCCCTAAAAATGAGCTTGTTTTTCATGGTAAATTGCTAAAGTCAATTTAAAATTTAAATACATCTCTGAAAGTGTCAATTTGTGCACTATCCCGTTGTAATATTATTGAGGTTGGTTGTTTTAGGTCCGTTCGACAAATCTCCTGTGATATTTATTAAAGTGAAAAATACATCAGCTGATGAGTATGTTGGATTCAAAGTGAAAACCACTGCACCAACCTACTACACAGTCCGTCCCAATAAATTCTACTTGAAACCGGGAGGAGTTATTGATGTTCAAGGTGAGTTGGTTGGTTTTTTTTGATCAACAATTAATTTCTACGAATCTAGTCACCTATACACCTCGTCTAAAAAAAGGAGAAACATTCAAAGCACCGGAAAACCATAAATTCCTAATTCAAGCGATCAAAACGCCTGACGACAAACAAAATATCAGTGATTATGTATATTGATTCTTCGAGCAATACCACAAATCTACACGTTTATTTCGATGATATAGATTGCAAACAATCCAGGAAAAGTGCACAGTTATAGAATGAAATGTGCGTTCATTGAAAGTCCTGAAGATGCCTCAAGACAACACTCTAAATTGATCACACAAGATATTGGAGCTGTAATAAATAGTTGGATTGAATCTATTCGAATGTGATTGTTTGTAGGAAGAACAGATAGCTGCTACTGCAGCAGCAACAGACAGAAAGAATGTTTCTTTGAAGGATAAGTTTCACTCAATCAATAATGACAATACTGTTACTTCTATATCGGATGATAGTCACGTAATATCTCAAGTTGTTATTATTGCTCATTATTATTGATTTACGTACTTGCCTACTTGTGTAATTTAGGCGGCACGTAATCGTTCAAAAGTTGACACCATAGAAGAGGATAAAAAGCCAATTCCATCAACCTCTACGGGTCGACAATCTTCAGCAACTCAACAGCGTACTTCCAGCAACAATACCGATGTTGCTAGTTTGTTTGTCAATGATCGCCTGATAATTTATATTTTTATTATGATTGTTACCATTATTGTGTTGGTGATGTCTGATGGGCTGCCATTTTCTGGCTACTTTTCCAAAGATTAACTTGTCTGGTATGTCTGATTCGTCGTGGTCGTCAACAACTCCAACACTTCAAATGGACATATAAATACCATCAACAATCAACTAGTTGTTCTTTGAATTTATATAAGTTCTTATACATATTTCTGATTTTTTTCTGTCAAGCACTATTGGTTTTATAATGTTATGCACTCGTCAGTTTACGTTGTTGATTGCATTTTCTTGTGTCCACACTTTGATGAGTCTTTACACACTTGTTTCGTTTTGGCACGTAACCTACGTGAGGTTCTCGTGCCATTTTTTATCCATCCCTAGTCACATCAATTCCCTTTTCTCTAATAACTAGTTGGTAGTATTGATGATGACAAATTATAAAAAAATTAATTTTTCATATCTAAAAATATGCCGTCATATCTTCTCTCTGAGTAGGAAATTATCATCTAATTGATGGTCTTTTCAAAGTTGTTTAATAAAATATTCGGTCCAATAGAATAATTAATTTTTTATAATAGTTTCTTATAATCTCCAAAATGAGCCATTTTTTCATAATTATATTGGAAAAACTATTTCCTACTCTTTTTACATTCTCAATTAAGAGATTTTTAGCGATATCTAAGACATCTATTGATTAAAAAAGTGAAATGAATCAGAGACGCACACATATAGAAAAGGTAAATCGAATAGAAAGTTTAAATAATTTGTAACTAAATAAATGTCAACAGTTAAAAACGTGAGTTTGTCAGATGTATTTCTAATCAAACAAAACATTGTTGTTAAGGTTGAGTTTCAACAACAACAACAAATAATAACAGAAACAAAGGCAGCTGATTAATTTATTCGTCCGGTTGATCGTTCACTAAAGGAGAAGAAGCGCCATCACTACTAGGTAACGGAATTTCGTTGACGGAATCGATACGTGACTCTCGTTTTTGAACTAATTCGTTGGGTAATTCATTGCTTTTTTCCTGACTCGAATATTCGTTAGCTATTTCGACAAGCGGTTCAACCACAGCACCTGACGTTGATGGACGTTGACTGGTACGTGCAGAAGCAGGAGGTAATGGAGACAATTGTTGTGAATCTGATCTAGACGAGCTATCGATGGCGGTAAACTTGAAATTTCCCCAAGGATCCATGATGTTAGGTATTTGGTAGCTTTCGCTGTCATCATCCTCTGCTTCCGCAATCTACAACACGACACAAAAACCATCAACACAACCTCACCAAACACACTGTAAAACATACAAATTGAGTGGCCAACTCTTTGATGTGTTTGATGGCATTTTCCACATTTTGAGCAAGACCAGACACTTTGATGGAATTGTTATCCTCTTGGTCGATAGGAGCAAAACGTATATCAACTTTGAAACGTTTTTGTATCTTGTTGATGGTGACACTTCGAGCTCCTCGGATTTTACCATGAATAGATTTCGGTAGGTCGAACTCGGATGTTACTGTATTCTCCCATTCATGCACCATAGCCTCGATAGTTTTTTGTGCTTGATCACACAGTTTCTTCTCTCCTCGAAGTATAATTCGCGACACATTGGTGGAAGTTGAATCGGTGGCGGTGGCGCCAGCAGCATCCACACTTTCAGTAGTATTTTCATCCTCGGGTAGAGTGGATTCGACAATTTTATCACCTTCCACATCCTTGGTTGTTGGTCCAGTTTTGGGTATAGTAATGGCAACATTGAGTTTGGTTTTGAGCGCTTTAATTTGTTTACCACCACGTCCAATCAATTTAGAAAACCATTTGGAATCGATGGTCATCTCAACAATGTGATTATTCTTTTCCCATTCGATTTGTCTCTTTATAGCAGCATCAAGTGCTACTTTCAATCTGTCCAAAACAGGTTTGATTTGTTGTTTGGGTCCACGCACAAGTATATCATCAGAGGTGGTGTCAGCTTCGGGGAAAGTGATAGTCACATTGAATCCATCCACAATTTTCTTGAGCTCAACACCCTTTGGTCCAATCAACGCACGATGGTATTGTCTGGGAGCGGTGAAACATTCGGTCACCGGTCCACAAGCATATATTTTTTCCTTCGCAGCAGCCACATCCTTATTTACACCTTCAATGACAACACTAATGGTGGTATCACTTGTGGGTTTGGTGGCTTTGTCTCCATCCCTAAACGAACGAATAACCACATCAAAGTCTTTGCCAATTGAGGTGAAGTTTGGTTTTTCGATATTTCTCAACAAATTCGCATGATCATATGGTATCGAGAATTCGATACGAATGGTGGCCTCCCATTTCTTCACCAGACTGGTTATCTCGTTGCACACATTGGTGGTGATCTTGGAGGGACCTTTTAGACGAATTAGTTTCGAGGTTTCCTCGTTGTCGTTGTTCTCCTCTTCCTCCTTGGGCATGGTGATCTTGACCGAAGGATATTTGGAGTTGAGCTGTGTTAGCACTGATTCGGTTTCGCCCTTTTTCGAAAAGAATTTTTTAATATACTTCTTTTGTACATTCACACTGAGTTCGGTTATATCCTTGAGTTCTTTTACAAATTTAACGATTTGATTTTTTATTTTGGTGATTTCTGCCTGATTGGTTCCCATGAGATAAACATTTTCGGTAGTGGTTACACTTTTGGCGGCTGATTTAGATGGTTTTCCTTTCTTGGGTTTTTCTCGCGCAATAATAATGTCAACGGAGGATGCTTCGCTGAACTAAAAAAACACACTTAAGCAAGTTGTAAGCAAACTTAACTTATTCAAATTTTAACTCAACCAGCGTTGTAATACTGTAATACAACGAATCGACAAAACATAGCCGAGTATTGCACTTATTAACGAGATGAGTATTCACGCTAATCAAAAATTACTTTTTTCAATTGAGATCCGCCTCTTCCAATGACAGATTTGATCAAGTCGTCATCCACATTGAAACTTTCCACAAAGAACGAGTTACTTCTGGCGTAGTTGAGTAGTTTATCGGAAACCACTTTGGTGTATGATTTGTATCCACGAACACGAACATGATTAATAGGTTGTAGGTCGCCGGTGGGTAGATGAACATTGACCGCGTTCGATTTGGCACTATCATCAACAATCACAGTGTTGTTAATACAGTTGGAAATGATTCGTCGGAGAATGATACCATCGCCGAGTTGTAGTTTTTCAACAAGATTTCTTGGTAGTTGAATATCAACTTGATCCAATTCCACATCAAGATTGCATTTTTCGGTTATCAACACCTCAGCAAGTTTGCACGCTTTAAGTGAGCCCACCAATGTGATGATATCGGGTGGAGATTGATAGGCGTCATCGCCGCCAAAGTTGTTTGGTGAGTTGTTTGACGAGGTGTATGGGAAAATAATCTTTTCCACACCAGAATACTCCATAATTTCATCTCTCACAGCGCCTTTTTTACCCACCAACAAATGATGATAGGCCACAGGCACAGTAACTTCATGAATGACCACCTGATTGGTGGCACGTTTCACCAACTCATCAATGAAACCTTGAGCCCCAAGAACTGCTCCTTTCTTGCCGGTGAGAGTGACAACGGAAACTCGTTTGTTTTTCAAATTTTTTACCGTCGCCTTAAGCGAGGATCCAAAGTTTAGTTTGAGTTCTTCTTGGATGGAGTTGGACAAACACATCGCAACAACATAGGGCAACAAAAGTGAATCCATGGTGACTTCCAACGTGGATGTTTCATTCAGTTGAGTGATGTATTCATCGAACAATTCGTCCGCTTCATCGATATCCTCTTTTTTTCCGAAAATAGTAATCACAGTAATCTGGTTGTCAATAGGTGGTGGTGTCACATCGGTGCCGTTGGATGTGGAGGCGTTTTCGTTGATATCGATTTTGGTGTTGGTGGCGTCACAAATTTTTTTGGTAATCTTGGCACCAATTCCTTTGATGTGTGCCAAATACGAGGATGGTACACGTACGGTGGTGAATGTCATGTTTTTGGTGACACTCTCAATCTCCGAGCTGTAGATCTCTTTGATGGTTTCCACCTCTTCGGAAGGTCCATCCAACGCAATACACTCTTTCGATGCAAGATAGGATATCCAAGTGTGTTGGAAGTTGATTTTCAAGTCGTTGAATGAGAGATGAGGTTTCTGTTTCACAATCTTCAACACCCACGGTTTGCACGGCACTTCACAATACACATAAACTCTAGCACGAGCTAGCGACAAATGGAATGCGTTGGGTATGTCTTTGGGATTGCCCACAAATGCAACCGAATCTTGAGGTTGACCTTCGGTTGGCAACAACACCGCAACATTGGTCTCTTTGAGTATCTTGTCCAAACCACATGCACGTTTGATGTTGGAGTGGAGTGTGGGTGAGATTTTGAACGTTTTAACAATCGCACTTTTACGTAGACCGTTGTACACTTTGAGAATTTCATTTTTGGCTTTTTGTTGATATTGTTGGGGGCCTGTGATAGTGATGTGACGAGTGTTGTCGGTGTGGATATTGGGTTGAGGTATATCAATACACACACAATTGTCACAATCGGCAACAATTCGAGATATGTTACTGTTGAAGGCACCTCTTATGTGGGAAAAGAATTTGGTGGGCACATCCTCCAATATGAGTGTTTCCGATGCGGTTGCTTTGTCCATGTATTTGGTAATCAATTGAAGGGCACGACTCACATCGGGACCAATTCCAGTAAGGGTGAGAGTATTGTTTTGTTGTGAGCCAACTGTCACATTTTTGGCCACATCCTGAAGAGTTTCTTTGGCAAGTTCAAAATTTTTGGCGGTCAACAACGCAAAACGACGTGGTTCAAGACGTATCTTTTTGGTGATTTTCGGTTGCAACTCACGTTCCACTAGAGAGGCTGCATCGGCTGCTTTATCGCGCGGTGATTTCACCAAGATGTTATATCCACCGCATGGTAGCTTACTCACCACAATTTGACTGTTCAGTTGTTGAACTTTGGTTTTGAGATCGGCAAAAAATTTTTCGGAATTTTTGGGCACATTTTTTGCCGGAAATTTGATGACCTTAGTTTCAATACCCATGTTGTTGCTGTTGCTGCCACTACTTACGTTGCTATTGCTGCCATTGTTGTTGTTGTTGTTGTTGCTGTTGTTGTTGTTGTTGTTGTTGACATCAGCAACGTCATTACTCGAAATAGATTTTTTCGGTGACAAATGTCCAGTGTTGTTCAATGATAACACATTGATTGGTGCAAGATCGTGTAGACTGGTAGAATCCACTCCGACCATCGTAGTAGCTGGACTACCACAATTTTCAAATGCTGGATAATCAAAGTCGTAGTCTTGATGTCCATCGTCACGACTGGATTCCACGTAATTGGATATGTTATGATCCATAGTTAGTTGTTTCTACACACACACACACAAAAAATGTTATTATTTGCATTTGTTATAATCTATTTAGTTGTGGTTGAATTGTTCGACCATAAAATCACACCAATTAAATAATAAACACAAATTGAATTAATTCCTAATCACCCCCACCTAGGAGTAAATTATACTGTCAAAATAGACTAACAACCATCAACAGAATAGATACAATTTTATGATAGAGAAATAAAACACACAAACTACCCTGTCAGCTCCGCTTTTCAACTAACTCCGTTAAAACTCGAGTTCCGATTATCCTATTTGTGACGATGTGTATTTGCCGCATGGGAAAATCCACATCAATTTCCATTCATACCATCAGCTACCATACAAATTAAATCGTTTTTTTTTCGATTAAATATTTTAGATTAAAATATTACATTGTTATCATATCTGTTTTAGATTACAGCCAATCAAGTTATGCTAAAATTCGTGATGGATTAAACATTATGTTAAGGTTGACGTCCAACACTACTCTATCTATCTCCTACCCATTCCATTCTCGGAGTCATTCTAAGTGACTATCTATTTGCATTCGATTCTGTATAAGCGTATTCGGTGATAACATTTAATTTTTATCGTTTAATCACTTTTTTGTCAATAGCAAAAACGAATATATACGACTCATTCAATATCATTGTTCTTAAAATAATGGAAATCCTATCGTCTATCGCTGCTATTGTTTATATTGACCAAACTTATCAATTTAAAATTAAACTCACTTACCCGATCAAGCATCTGACACCGTCACACAAACTTGAAATGATCGGCCTAATTGTTGTTATGGTTCAAATAAAAATATTTATATTTTTCCAATCTATTAATCCAAATATTGCACCAATACAATGGCATTTGTTTGAGCTTTTATTTGGTGGATACACAAAAACAATTGTCACGTGACTCTTCCATTTGCCCGCTAACGTCCCATCTGTTGAATGCACAATAATGTTGTGTTGGTATTGAATGTGATGATGCGGATTCGATATTTCGGTGAATAGACTCCACAAATTTTATCCACCACTAATACATTAATAGATTAATACATTAATACGCTAATACGCTAATACGTTAATATTTATGCCTAATCCCTTTTTAATATCGAATCGATACATGTCAAACTCATCTGTTGCATTAGAATGTAGACGCTTATTGCTTATTGAGAGTTTTTATGTGTTGTAATAATTTTTTAAATATTAATAGAAGCAATTTTGTGGATTACTCGTTATTGTCGGTCGGTCGGTCTAAGGAAATATTAAAGTGTTGTAATAACAATTGATTGGCGCGAATGTGATATTCGTGATCTAATTGAATTCTGATATTAATGTGTAAAAATTAAATTGGATATACGTTGTGTATAATCAGCGTCGTAAAAGAGAGGGAATTCTATACGTTAACGAGCTTTTTTTAATTGAATAAATGCCGCGTTAATTGATTCAAAACTTTATTATCATTATTCTTGTTGTTGTTGTTATTAGTTTTTTTATGTCAGAATCACAAAAATGTATTCAAACGATTAGATTTCCCGCCATAATATTAGATCTAAATGAAGATACTCATTTGGTTGCGAATATTATTTAAACGTTGTTGTTTTTTATCAAGTGTTTGGGTAAAATTTTACGAGAGATGGTATATTTACTATTGTGTACTCAATTTATTCTCGCTTTATATCATTAGATTGAAAAAATTCATACGATTTAAATTTCTCAGTATCGACACAATAAAATAGATTGTTGATGCCAACTCCACCCTGTCGTCGTTTCGATTTTTCGCGATAGTTAATACCCAAAAATGTTATTTTGTGATGAGACGATTTTTGTTGATAGAAAATGATTTATCACCAAGATCTCTGATAATCAGCATATTCGTTGTTTACACTCTTACTCACTTCAGCATTTTTCGTGTGACACTTGACTAAAACTAAATAATTTTTTACTATTTGAAAATAAAATTAACCTATCTTCCGGTTGGTTCTAAATCGAGTCAACATTTCGCCGCGCATATACAATACAAGTTTTGTCAAAAATCCTGTATCAATAACGACAAAATGATCAAACAGCCAACTCGAATCGATGTCGAAAATGAGTGTAATAGAACGTAATGCTCTACTACCACCATATTAGGGAGACCATATTTGCTGGAATAGTTGTGATATCTTTGTTTCCAAACTTGTTGGTGTGATTGATGGCTCCACACAAGAAGCACACCAATATTTTGCTTCTTTGTTCACTCCGGAATGTTTCAAAGCCATATAGGTGCCAAGTATACAAGAAGTCAATCCAAAAAGTAAAACAACGTAGCATCCAATTTTAGAGCCGGTATTCGGAAGGAATCCACTACGTAAACTGAACAAATATCCCAATGCTGGAAGGATGAAACCTACATTCAGTGATATCAACAAATTTCTATTTGATCCAACTATTGATTTTCTTATGACAAATTAAACGTGTGGTGGTTGGATAAAATTGATCTTTGTATAAATCGATCATACTTAATGGAGCTCCAATGAGTGCACCCTACAAAAGTGTTATCTCATGTAGTAGTTATGTGTGTGTGTGTGTGTGTGTCATACCGAGATAGCAACCACCGTGCCAAGATCTTCACAATTGGCAGCAATGAAATACATTAGTGAACAGATAACAAATGTCACTCCGATATGGATTGACCATCGAAATCTAAATTTGGCATAGATACGAGTTACGATTGCCTAAAATTGGATGAATCAAAAATTAGATTTGTTTCATTTATATTAGTTGGTCACTTCTCGACAAGCAAAAATTTGACAAGGGGCTGTGAGGATGAGTGTGATGATGAACGCTATTCTCGCTATCGTCATAGTTATACTTTCTGGGCAATATGCTTGAAGAATGTTGGCTAGGTTGGTCTCAAAACAATGTATCTACTCAATCGAACCACTTACAGATGTTCACTTGACCGTTGAAAGTCATAAATCCAGTGATACCAATGAATGAGTAGAACAAAAAAGTGAAAACACATGAGAGATGAGTGGTAATGGAGAATCGTTTGGCATTTCGATTTTGCAAACTTGTGTATATGGAAGGCACCGATTGTTGGCAGGCAAAACCTATAGTAGTAGTGTGTAAAGTAGAAAACTCACTCACTGACCAAGCCACAACCATACTGAAAGACAAAAATGATATTGATTGAACAAATGCATAGTTTGTTGGTTTCATAAATCCTTCGAACATTATGCTAAATAAGCGCCAATCAACACAACAGCAACATATCACAAAATACATTCGTTGTGGGTAGAATGCAGCTTGAGCTATTATGGCACAAACATAAAACAAAACAAGCATCACCGAAACAAACGAAAACTATTCAACATCAAAATCAAATCGACACCCCGCCAAAATACCTTATCAAGAAAGGAAATATTTTTAAATGACGATATTGGAAATACCACCAAATACACCGGAATAAATAGAAGCAAATAACTATTCTGAAGTATTGTGTAGGATGGAGCTTAAAGTGGTGATGCAATATGGTTGTAGAATATGAAACAAACGAATTGCTTACCTAAAAATGCGAATATATCCCTTAGGTTGCCCACCATGAGGATGCCGTAACTCAAGATTGCTATTTTGAACAGAATTAATACATCAAAATAAACCACACCAAATGATCACAAAATATTGGGTAAATGAATTGGCACACTACAAGCAGTATGGCACCAAATTTTCCAAGAGTAATAAGCATCAAATCCTATAGTTGGTATGAATTGTCTGTCCTCTTTATGTGGATAACCTGATAGCTTGTTGCATCCGTAGTGTCCATAGTTCTCCCCATACTGACAATCGAGTAGTCTAAATTTGTTTTTTTAATTGGTACGATGGATGAACACCGTTTGTTTATGATTAAAGAAATTGTGTGCATGTATACAACAAAAACTACTACTACTACTATTTGGCACATTTAATACTAAGCGTTATTCCTCTCTCCCTCAGTTTCTGGCAGTTGGAATAATTTTAACTCACAACCCATCCCAATTTTTCATTTCTGATTTAAATTACCGCATGAAATTTCAATTACGATCAAATCATTTTGAATACAACTGAAAGCTGATTTTATTGTGGTTATTGAAACTTTTAAAAAACCGGCGGGAACCAGTTGTTATCGTGTGTACGACAGTTGTAACTAAAAGATTAATAGTTTACAGTTAAATTGGTTAGTGAAGCTATTCTGTTCAATGTTGGTTTGGCGAAAGATATCTTTCTTAAGGTGAGATTGATATGCGAAAAAAACCTGTGAGAATTCCAACAAGTGCGGTCAATATCAGCGAAAGAGTAGCTCCACCCCATTGTAGACTCATAGGAAGAGCTAATGGAAAGTAAACTTTTTGTATAACCAACCAAAACTTGTCATACTTGTAATTCCTGAACCGATAATGGTGTTGGTTATGTTCATAGAGGTCATAAATATGCCGCTGCTTTTCGATTCAGCTTCTCCATTCTTAATCTACCACATGTGTCATAGTATACGTTTGGCGCTGAACTATTTACAACTGGAGAAGGGTTTTCTTCTGCACTCATTGTTATAACGTCGAAAGTTTGTAAGGATTAGCTTGTGTTAATCAACTATTTGTTTTTCAAACACTTTTGTATTAAACATCACTTAAAAAGAATTATCAAATTTCAAATATTTCGTGTTTTATTTCTTCAAATAGCAATTTTTAAATGTAAATAAAAAAAGTATAAATTATTAACCATTCAAGAGTTGTAGAATCGTTAAGTATAAACTTAAAAGAATACTTATTTCGCGGGTTTTTATGGTATTCATTAAGTGAATGAATTCTTTGATTTTTTTTAATTGTGTCATCGACTCGGTTAGTTTGCATAAAATCTCTCCACTGGATCTTGTTTAAGGCGATCAATGCAGACAAATCACAAATGTGTCAACAAAAATCACTTCAACAGGTGAATTTATCGTACTATTAAGTTTACGCGCTTCTTTATAATTTAATTACATTATTCCCATTATAACATATATAAACTTGAAATTTGATTTACGATTTTTTGATATGAAATCGAGTTGGACGATCAAATCGAGGGAATTGATGAAGTAATAGATTAAAATGGTTTAGCTCGAGTAGGCTTGCTACACGTAAAACAGTCAAGTTATCACTCGATACTGTGAAACAAATCACAAATTACGCATAACAAATAATTACTCCATAAAAATATCCAATTTTTTTTAATTTTCTACAATAACAGTTGAAATAATTTTTTAAACAAGGATAATTCCTAGTGAAATAGCACCTCATATTGTGTCATATTGCGTGAGGTAAACCGTATATTATGGTTCCACATTTGTTCTAGTAAATTCTTCACCTAAAAAAGAGGTTAGATATAGATCTCCAAGGTAGCATTTCGTTTTTTAAATAAAATCCATTCAATCCGATGTTTGTTGCTAAAAAAGAAGGCTTCAGCAATACGAATTAAATAGTAATCGATTGATTTTTAAATTTTCTTAGTCCATTAACAATAGACTTCATAATTCTCAACCTACCAAAACCTTCCAACATAATAAAGTATAGTTTTGACGTTGGTGTTAAGCGTTCGTGAGTTAATTCGTTTCTCAATACAAACAACTTTAACGTAACTGAGAAAATCTTCGTAGCATTTCAAATTTAAGCGATCTAAAGAGAGGGTGAGACGAAAACTTTTTAAATCATCGATGAGATAATTGTTGCCGCGTCTTTCAACACAACCATATCTATTTTAATATTTTCTCAGTGTGTCAATCAAATAAACCAACAACACACAATTTCGATCGATTAATCTCTTTCCGAACAAAAACAAATGTAGAAAAAACATGCATACAACGATAAAAATTGATAGTTGGGATGTAAAAAAAACGCTTCAATCATTAAAAATTTTATTTTTTCGATACCTGGCTGTTCGCTGCAACACCACCGACACCATTATTATTCACATTCGAATATCCTGGGATAACAATGTTGTATTTGTTCTCTAGGATGGTGGCCAAATGTTTCCACGTCATACGTTCTTGACCCAACGATGTCGATAGTTCACATGAGCTATTTACCACTTCTTTCGCGAAACTGTTGATGTCACATAAAATTAGATTCAACGCTTTGTCATCTATCAGTTCTTCGTTATCGATTTCATCCATTATTGTCTCCACATCGTTTCTGGTCACAATAGATGGATCGTTGAACGATCGTTTGAGTTTTTCGTCAAAGTTTTGTTGGTTCGCGTCCATTCCATTTATGGTGCTGCGCGCGCATTCCGCACATTTTATCGGCTCCATACTTCTAGGTAGGCGACACACTCATGCTCATATTATTAGTATCACGAATTGTCTTTCTATTCGAACAATCTTATACCAAGTTTAATCACTCGTAAATTAGCGGAAATATCAATCTGTGTGTACTATCAAATTTATTCTATTCTAAACGTATTGAAACTTATACAAACAAATATCACATCCAAATCATACAAAAAACAAGCTATTCAACTACAACTGGTTTTCGTAGAGTCGAATTTTTGCAACTTTTCTATTCTCAATTAGTCCAGTGGTGTGATTGGCCATTTCTTTCCATGAGTAGGGAATGAGAACTTGTTGGGGTGTGCTTTGTGACAGAGCATAAATCACACCAAGTTCCTTTTCGGCTGTACTCAGAAAAATGAGGTGTTTGGTGGAGCTGTCTGATCTGTGCGAGTCGGCCACCGAAACAACTCTCGCAACAACCACATCATTCACTTGGAAAGCCTTCTGTATTGTGTATCCCTCCACTAGATGACCCCATATGGTTTCTTTTTTGATCACTCCATTAAACGAATGATACAAAGGTTGACCGTTGTTGCTGAGTATCCTCACATAGCACATATTCTTCGTTATTCTTATCACTCTACACACACAAATCGAACCCACACATGGAACATTTCTGTTGGTGTTGGTTGAAGGATGGGAACAATGTGAAACCACTCTAATTGTAGGTTTAACATCACCGCAGTTGGTCGACGTTTGAATCTTTTTCAAACCAGCCAATTTCGCATGGATACCATCGTCACAAATGTACACTCCTTCGCCTGCATTGAATTCGGTGGTTTTGCCCACAAAATCACCCGGAACCACATACTCCATTTTCACGTTTGATCACGTGACTGCGTTGGTTATGGCAATTTATTCCGATTTGAACGTGGCCTACAGTGAGGATGTGGTGGTAACAATCGACCAACTAATAACACTCAACTATCGTCGAATTGCCGTCAACATTCCATTGGTGGATTGTGGTGGCACACAAAACCTATCAATCAACCGCAACGTGACTACGGCTCTCAACAAGATTTCCGCGTTGAAACAACTCTACAAACGTAAAAACATTCAACTTTTTTCTAGAGCCACCATAGTGAGCGCTAAAAAAACCAACTATCAACCCCTTCTAAATCAACTCACCGAAAAAGGATGTGATATCTTGGCATTTGTGCCGTGTTCACAGGATTCGTTTTTGAATGTTTGCAACAATTTGGATGTGGACATTGTGTCGTTTGAGAGGGAATCATTTTTTGGTCTCCACCTAGGACACCACCTTACCACAGCCATTACACATCGAAATATGGTTGTGGAGTTGTGTTATTCCACTATGATCCAAAACAACAGCCCCAACCAATGTTTCATGGTTTCGCTTGGGATGCATTTGTTACGACATTGTAGACATAACAAATTTATTGTCTCGAGTGGAGCCACCAACCCCAAAACTACACTTGGAGTTTACGATGTGATCAATCTGGGATATGTGTGTGGTCTCAGGAAAAACGAATGTCTCGCTGCAATCACCGAAAATTGTAGATTGGTATGCAATCGCTCCCACACAAGAATCCACACTGTGAATGGTGTGTTCGAGATCATCCAACTCTCCAACATAACCGATTCCGACAGATTGTTGCTCAAATTGAAACAAAATGTCGACACAAAAGCGGCTCAACCTAAAAATGTTGTAAAGCGCAAACACCCATAGACACATCGAGATATTGTGTACATATACGTATGGAATTTTTGAGCTGTCGTCTTTATTTATGAACGCCTCAATCGTTTCTTTTTTTATGAAAAATAATCTCCATAAATTAAAGCGAAATTTGACTTTTCAACACAATTTGTGTCCCTTCTAAATGTGAGGGGGTTTTTAATTTGATTTTAGTGTATCGTGCACCTCAGCGAGATCTTATCAAATTGAGTCTTTAACTATTTCTACTTCGCTTTCGAATGATAGATGATGCAAACATAAAACAATTAGATTAACATCTAATCGAAGCTGTTCGAATGAGTTGCATCCTACTTTTATAACGAGCGAG
>JAODKO010001645.1:0-15044 GCA_027576895.1 Sciades mastersi | reverse complement strand
TTTTTGGTGAGAATCCATCAGTGTCTTGTATCCAGATGCAAAGGTAGTAATAGTAGTAATAGTAGGAGTAGTAGCCTGGAGTGTTTTTTATTTGATAAGCTCACGTACGTTGGAAAATGTGTAACATTCAATAGTTGATCAAGTGGTTTTCAAATTCAGAGAGAACTCTCGACAATCAATGGCTCAATTAGATGATAAAGATGGAAGTTCTAAAAAGGCGGCCAAACGTTTTTTCATTTATCTCCGAAGAACAACAGTGAAATTTATGGAATGTTCGACCGACCTTGGTCAAAGAGTTCACAAATTGTATCACGAAGTAGCCTAATTTTGTGGAATAATCGTAAAACAATTTTTCCAATAGGGTTCTTCTCTTGTTCATCCCAACACTACTACAATGACAAACAGTCGCCACAAATTCAACCACCCAATGGACCAATCTACTGCTCGTGAAGTCACATACAGTCAAGATGGGTTGGACTACGCAGAAATAAATATAAAAGTTCCTAAGAGATCGGAAAAGAAACTCTACAAACTCTATGTCTTACACACATAATCCAAATATCATTTGTATAACACTTTCCTTCTATTGTGTCATTTATATCGGGCTCCATTTGTAAAATTTCGTTTTGTACGGAAGTACCAACAATTTTCTTTATTCCATTATGATGTGATCAAAGTTGTAAAGTAAAAACCTAGTTATACAACTCAATTTTTGATTTTAATGGCGGGGAAACTAACTGATATCATAAAAATTCTAGCCGAAAAATAAAGATTTATTTAGAGATTACTATCGGTTCCTATACAACGATTTAATCATGTGAACAATTTCGTTAAAGCATTACCGCATCCAAAGATTTCTTAATTTATTATTCATACATTTAAATTCACACTCATTTTATAAACGATATTTCTAAAATATGTTAATTCATAAAGTGTTTTGGTAATTATTTTTTTAAAAATTTAACTTATTTTAACTGCCTATTCTTAATATCAATAGATATAAAATTAAATAGAAAATCCCTATAATTTATTCCATATATTTCGAGCGCATGCGCCATAGCATAAAGTATGACTAATGATGTTGTAACCCCGAGACCTCCAGAAAGACAAGTAATCATGGAGATGTGTTGATTTGATGTGGATTGGTCTAATTGGAATGATGTAGTTTTTGGACAAAGAATTTCGAGAGTCTTTGATATTCAGAGAAAATGAAACCGACCTGTATCAAGTGTTTAAGAAATTGCAAAGGCATTTAGCTTTTATAAAAGTGAGTTATACAATGTTATCGTTGTCGTATGAGTGTGTGTGATTAGATTCAAGAGAATTTTGTGACAAACGAGTACAAACTATTGCTCAACGAGCTACGACAGGCTAAAGAAGAGTTGAAGCGAATTAGAGCAGTGCCTATAGTTGTGGGTCAATTTGTTGAGAGTATAGACGGTGACACCGCTATTGTCACCTCTACAGTTGGAAGTATATAATCGAATTGATTGACCAATTTTTGGTGTAACAACTTGTTTGGTTAGCTCCCAACAATTTTGTACGAGTAATGAGTACAGTGGATAAACAACTCTTGAAACCGAATGCATCTGTGGCGTTGCATAAACTATCTGGTGCGTTGGTTGATGTTTTACCACCTGAGTCGGATACCTCGATCAAATTGTTAAAAAATGAAGAACGACCCGAGGTGTCGTACGCCGATATAGGTGGATTAGAGACACAAAAACAAGAAATGAAAGAAGCGGTTGAACTACCACTAACCCATTTCGAATTGTATCAACAGATTGGAATCGATCCACCAAAAGGTGTGCTTATGTATGGACCTCCCGGCACAGGCAAAACTATGTTGGCGAAGGCGGTTGCGCGTCAAACCGATGCATCGTTTATACGAGTGGTTGGGAGTGAGTTTGTGCAGAAGTATTTGGGTGAAGGACCTCGTCTTGTGCGTGATGTTTTTCGAATGGCACGCGAGAATTCTCCTTCCATAGTGTTCATTGATGAAATTGATTCTATTGCCACCAAACGTTTTGATGCCCAAACAGGAGGTATTTTCATCAACTCTATAGAGTTTGTTGTTTTAATTCGACTGTTTTAGCTGATCGAGAAGTTCAACGTATTCTCTTGGAGTTGTTGAATCAAATGGATGGATTTGATGAAACAACAAATGTGAAAGTAGATTGATTCTAATACGATAGATATTTTTTGCTGATACCACACATGTGTAGGTTATTATGGCCACAAACAGAGCTGACACGTTGGATCCTGCACTACTACGTCCAGGACGTCTCGATAGAAAAATCGAATTCCCTGTACCAGACAGACGTCACAAACGACAAATCTATCTCACCATCACCGCAAAAATGAATTTGTCTGATGATGTTGATTTGGAGGATTGTATACTTGTTTCGTTTCATATGAAAGTTGATATTGAACTGTTATATAGTTATTTGTCGGACCGATGAAATGACTGGAGCTGGAATCAATTGTGTTTGTCAAGAGGTAATTAGATTTGTTGGTGGTGGTGGTGGAGGAGATGCACGTTTGTTTCATCATTTTTGCCCTATTTAGGCTGGAATGCAAGCTGTCCGAGAAAACCGATTCATTGTCAGAGGGAGAGATTTCGAGAAAGCCTACAAAATAGTGTCCAAAAAGACCGTTGATGACTATGACTTTTACAATTAGCAATTAGTAGCACAAACTCACTCTGAGATGTGTCACTCGTTTTGTTATCGTACCCAATAAAATATGACTAGTCTCGATAGGAAATTTTTGTGTTGTACGTTATTGTGGTCAGTTGTTGTGTCGTTTCTTTGATTGCTTTGAATGTTTGAGCTAAAAGTATAAACTTACCTGGTAGTATCATTTTTAGGTATGATTTGTTCGAATAAAAATAATAGATTCTGACTAATCAAAAACTCTGCAAAATATCCTCACTTTGAAAATTGAATTCATTATTTTTAACTGTACGAATAAAAATACTGCTTTATATTTTATAAAGTCGTGTACAATTTGCCGCTAATATACAAGCAGAAACCAAAAGTTGATAATTAAGATCATGTAAATATGTTATTGATGTAAGTTTTCATCATCAGAGTCGTCTGAACAATCAGAACTATAACCCAAAAAACAAAGATTTTCTTGATGTGGATTTTCATCACTAATCAAATGTGCACATAAGTTTTGATATTTGTGCAAAAGTTGTAAAGATTACCTGCTTAAATATGGTGGAGGAGAATCATTACACCCAATAATGTCTATTTTATCGGTGTTTATTGAGTTGACAACATCAGATGTGGTAGGTAGGTGGGTATCTTCATCTGCTTGATCAAATTCTCGTTCAGTTTCATGGTATTCGATACATTTATCATTTTCTGTAAAATTTGGTTCGTAATTGCACCACGATTCCTTCTATGTTTTAGTTTTATTTAACCAACGTGCTATTACCTCAATTCTTCTTCCCCACACATTACAACGACCATTGGTCAACGAACAAATGATAGAATACAAAGGATGCCACTAACAACGTACATACAATGTGGCAACTATTCAACAGAAAATTCGTACCACAATATCACTGATAGTATCAGTCAAATTCTCCATGGTAAGAGCACATCTTGGTTCGGATGCTTTCACCGACCAAATAAAAATTGAATTCATCTTATCACCAACTAAATACAACTCAATTATTCAATAGTTGATTGATTTATAGTGTGAGCAATATCTCAGAAGTTGTTTTTCAATACTTGCAAAAATATAGTTGCCATAATTTGAGAATTTACATGTGATCCAATAAGAACTACGAAATAAATATAAGTGATTTAGAATTATTGAAATTTAATTGATTGTACTAGTTTTCTGGAGTGTAATATTCGTTTGAGGGTAGCATGCAACAAATAGTATTCGAGTTGAGCAAATCTTGGTAGTAGACCGGCTGTTCAATGTGATGATCGCAATGGTTCAGTTCTATGAGAGATTCGACTTGGTCAATCGTATATAGTCGAATGAAACGATCCAACGAGACCACTACAAAACAATCTCTAAAAAAATACATTTTTAGAGGAGAAAAAGAATAATTATGTCATTACTTTTCACTTTTAGTGGAAAAATTAAACTCTTTTATCAACTGTTTCGAATATTGAGGATTTCGGCGTTGTTTTTTAAATTTTGTAGCTTCGTTGTTGTTGTTGAAATTATCATCCAACGGTTTTTTGATCAGTTCATTCCATCGAAACACCACCAAAAACTTCAAACAATGTCCATCAAACACAAAAATCTAAAAATTCATCGTTAGACTCAATGTGCACAGCTACACTCAAATAAATCACATTTCCCAAACAATCTCCAACAAATATGTATTTTCCACGTTTGCTGTAAGCTGCCACCAGACCTGTGGTTGTATTCTGATAATAACTATCGGTGTGTTTGGTCCCTTCAATTTTATCAATTCTGTAAGTTTGTATCTAAAAAGAATCTCACCTTTTGAACTCTATAAAAAGAATAAGGAAACGAACAAATTAAAATTTATCATACTCCAGCTTTGATCAATGGGAAATATTCTTTAGTTTCCAAATTGAACACTGTCGGTGATTCAAACCATGACGTTATTAGAACATGACTTTACGAGAAATACACAAACTATTAGAAACAACAGTAATTAGTAATTCACTTGGATCTTGGATGGAATTGAACTTTGGTTATGTTGGACACAAACTCACAACATCTACACAATTCTTTCTGAGTAAGAATATCCCACACTATGACTGTTCGATCGGTTGAACCTGTACAAATAAACTTGTCATCTTGAGACCACCTGAAAAAGAGTCAAATCATAGATGGTTTAAAAACGATTTACGATAGAGACACAACTGTGCTGGTGTGACCGGAAAATGTTCGAGCAATGGTATTTGTGATAAAATCCCATATAATCAAACGACCATCATTGCATCCGATACCTAACAATGTTCCAGCTCGATTGAATTCAACACAAACACACAATGTGTAGGGATCAATCACATCAACAATTTCCTACTTGAGAATTAGTGGATTTTTATATAAAAATTAAAAAAACATTCGGTAACGTATTTTGATCGGAAACTTCTAAAATATTTGAAATTACTTGAATTTACTACTTCAAATAATTGTACTTTTAAAACGATGGAATCCACCTTTCCACGACTTATTCCTCATTGCTTTCTTTGAGGCGGAAACAAGCAAGTCGTTTTATTCACGCTCAATTTTACGAACGTTGCGCGCATGTATAGGTTTGCATTAATTAAAGATTATTTAAATTAGTGAATAAAGTTAAAATTTGTGTTGAATAAAAAGAAAAAGTGTCCAAAATCTGGATATTAAATCCACGAAAATTGCCGACAACTTTTAATTCGTTCCGTTCTTTATTTTTGTGTTCTTTTGAGAAATATGTCTGCAAATGATAGGCTAAATATATTCCCATCGAGAATGTACATGGCCAAAAAATATTTGTTCATTTTTTGATTATTTTTAAGGAATCTAGCCATTGTAAAGGCACGATATAGAGCTGCTCAAAAAGGTTACGGTCTACTCAAGAAAAAATCGGATGCACTTACTATGCGATTCAGAAAATTAGTGGCTGTGTTGGCTGAAGTTATTTGTCGCATCATTTTGTGCATCTAACCTAATTTTTGGCAATAGAACAAATGCCAAATTGGCGAAAACATGAAAGATGCCTGTTTCAGTATGACCGAAGCTAGTTATGTGGCTCCATTTTTTAAGTAAACTCATTTTGATTTTACTCAGCAAATGAAAATCAAATTTAGACACACAGTGCTCGAATATAACGATTCAGCTTGGATCAAAGTGGAAACCAAACAGGAAAATATTGCTGGTGTCAAGTTGATTGGATTTGATTACGTTAAAGATGGATCTGGAAGTAATAGTTCGATTGACGAATGTGACTTGATAGTTGAATTGATTTTTCGATGTAGAATTTGAGTTGATGGCGCTTGATCGAGGTGGTGATCGTGTTCTCAATGTCGCCAAACAGTACGACAAAGTTCTTAAACAATTAATTGAACTGGCCTCTTTACAAGTATTTATTTGATGATCCTCTGTATAGCTTTAAACTCTTCAATTGATTAGACATCTTTTGTAACGTTGGATGAGGCAATCAAACTTACTAATCGTAGAGTTAATGCAATTGAGCATGGTAATTGCAAACAATTTTTCCACTCATTTTGTTTTAAATTTCGTAGTAATCATACCAAGATTGGAAAATACTGTTTCGTTCATCACCAACGAGTTGGATGAAATGGAAAGAGAAGAATTTTATCGGTTGAAAAAATTCCAAGCCAAAAAACAAGCGATTGTCAAGAAAAAACTAGCTGAAAAGAATACCACATCCACACAAACCAACGGAATTACATTCGAATGTAATTTCATAACTTTTTTTAGGATTTTTTATAATTAGTGTATTTTTTAGCAAGACCAAATGATGCGGATGTGACCAATCTCATTGCTGACGTCATTGATACTGACATAGTGGTTTGAATTTTTTTAGCTTTTTATATATACATTAAAAGTTGGTGTTTCTTTGATTTAACGAACTTAGAATGAGTAGATTGTGAGCGAAAATAAAATACTTTGTAAACGAACAAAGAAGCATACTAAACTAATATAGTATAAACCAATTGTAGCACAATAAAACGAGAATAGCATGGTTATGAGGGAAACGATAAGAGCTTTTCGCCAATCCCTAAGAAGTATACCATTTGGGCGATGCCAAACAATGGCGCAATAACCACCATACGAGGAATAGCACCACGGAAAAATGCCTTGATTCCATCGTTCTTGTAGGTCTTGATAGTACAATCCAAGATTCCGTTATAAATCGAGCTTTTAGAGGAGTTATCGATAAATTGTAGTCGTGTCTTGATCACGTCAAGTGGTGTGACAGCAAACGCGGACAAACATCCCGAAACAAGACCGCTCATCAAAGTATGGTAGAACACTGGTTTACTTCCATCCATCCCATAGCCCTTTCGAACGGCATTGATTATAATACAAAGCGGAATTTACTTTTTTGTTGAGAATAGCAAATCCAGGGAAGTATAAAAGTGAAAAGGTTACATCTCTAAACAGGTATGAAGTAGAATCAACGCCATATGTCATACCAACCTCAAAAGTGTGGCTGTTAAACCACGATAACTAGAAAAAAATCCATCTCTACCAATGAGATTCATTGCCATTTTGAAAGCAGATACGGGGGGTTTGGTGCCTTCAACTACGAACGAAACTTTTCTATTAAACAAGTGACAAAACACAAAAATTACTAGCAGTTTTGTTTGCCATTTGCATTTGGATTTTAAGAAATTCCATCGGTGTAGTAACCACAACCTACAAACGTAGAAATAATAATTAGAAAATTCAAAATGACTTGGCATGTGCCAGCAATAGCTCCAGCAAGCATTTCCTTCTGGATCGGTAACACGGAGCCACTAATAGATGTTTAGTTGCGCTCACTCACTCACTCAATCATAAATTACTTTCTGCTGCCAAAATTATGACGCATTTGATCATTTACACATAATTTTATGGCTTTTTCCGGCATCACAAATACCAAATTAACTGCTAATCCTAATGGAATTTAAACGTGTTAAACATTTCCAACTCCAACCTTTGTACAAGCTGAAAACCCCCTCATGCTTACACACTTTAAGCATACAATCAAAGCTTTAATCCAAAATTAGTCATCAACCGAATAAATCAATTCCAAAATATTACACATTCTTGTAGATTATCCCGCCAGACGATAGTTTGGACTGTTGTTGTAATCTTGTCTTGCTGAGATCAAGCGGGAAAATAGCACAAGTACCAACAACACCAGCGACGGCTCCATTGATCACTCTCGCACATGTTCTGAAAACATTATTAGTTTTAGTTGGTCAAATTCAATGAACTGACTGTTTGATTGTGTTCAAATTGTCGACGCTTTCCTTCCCATACACACTCATGCTGCAAAATTTAAACTCATCCGTTTTACCCCGACGTTATTCGACAGCTAGTATGATTAAATTGTTGAAAAGTTTGGCACAAAAATATCTCTTATAACTTCTCCAATTGTTCATTGAGATAGTTGTAGTTGTTATGGTTAAATGAAGAAAGCTTTTTTAAAAAAATCGACACATTCTATATAAAATATTGTGTGAGTTATTCCAATAGATTTCCATCGATATAAATTGTTTTTAGCCAATTTGAATAACTTTGTTTGATTTTTTCAAATTGGTCTACAGATTCGCAGTTGATCAGATCTAATTCTTCGCATACTTTGATCAAATGGTAGGCTTTACACAACTGACCATGTCTAGAAGAATTCACTTATACCAGCACATTTCTATGCAACGTACATATCAAGTATGTCGATAGTTTGTTTAAACTTTCCAGTACTAAGTGATAATGGGATGGTAAGGTTTTTTAAAAGATGGTTATTGTCGGTTGGTTGATCCTCTGAGTGGATGATTGATTTGTTCACAAAATCGTACAACTGATCGTTTGTTAGGAGAGTCTAACATGAAAAAACAATAAGATTAATATTTGGAACACTCTTCACAATACTTTGGCCAACCAAAACGATTCATCCACATATCCAAGCGATAAGTAGTTGTTGATGGCTTCTATGTGTTTATTTGCGAAACACAACAACTCTATTCCTTCTAAAAATAAGCGATAATTCCTATCGAGTACATAATTCATCTCACCTAGACTTTTGTCTCTAGAAATCAAAGAGAGTGCAATTTGTTTGACCAGATGATTTTCAGTTTGATCATCTGTCTTTTCCAGTAACGAAATTGTAAGTGCTCTACCGTTTATTGGTTTATGTTTGAATTAATCTTGAAATACCGCAACGAATCCACGTAGCAATTGGTATCATTTTCGTCAGTAGAAAGAAGTGTTTGGGTAGCTTGTTCTCTCTAATTAGATCACATCGTTTAATTCATAGTTAATATTTTAAAATGTCACTATGAAATGACATGTAATTATGCACATTTTAATACGTTATAAATAAGTTTAGTTTTTCATTCTACATACTTCGTTTAGAGCAATCAATGAGATGATACATTCACGTTTGGCGGTGTAACTTCTTGACGGCAACAGTTTATATATAAGCATAGTATACCATAATTTGAATTTCTATCAAATATTGATAATAACTGTCGATTCAAACAGAATAAACTTACTTTGAATACAGAGGTAGATGTGTATCGATCTAACAAACCATCAATACCATCACCATTAGCGATGCTAGTTTTTATTTGGTCCTATCGTAAATTTTATCGACAATACTGAATATATCCAATTACTTTCATATTGATTTGAGATTCGGATTTAAAAAAGTTTGCTACTGAGTAAGAAACCAACGTCCAAAAAGCAATTTCAGTACTGTCTCCTATGATCCTAAAACAATTGGATTATTTGATAGAGAGATATCGAGAAACTCCAACTTACATCGAAATCAACAAAGATCTAGTTACAATAGGAATCTCTGTGCTTAATATTGGATATTTGGCGCGTCTAATAAACATCATTTGTGAGCTGGAACTACCCACTAGTTTACATCATGTCTAGTAGAGTTTGAAGGTTTTTTACGGTTTCATCGTTTAATGAACTATTAAAAACAATAAATAATCATGAATCCAGTGGTATATTTCTTCAGCATCATTACCCCAAAATAATAGTGGAAAGTTGGAATTCTTTGTTGAGCATCCATCGAGGCGACATCAGTACCGTACTCAATATGTCTCTAAGTTGTGGTTTCATCAAGGATGGCAGCATGGTAGGAACTAAATTTATTTTTGAAAAGTTGAAACAAACACATAGAATATTACTTAGTTGATTATTTTCAAAAACAGCATTGGTGATTACAATAGAACTGACGGAAAATGTGACCAATACACCTTCATCATTGATAGCTACAAGTAATTCCTGTGATAACCATTCAATATCTAGCGGTTGATTGTTTCGTGAAAATCTGAAAGTTTGAATAAGTGATTCCTTTAATTGAAATCTAATTAAGACGAATAGAAATCAAAAATTACTGTGGATGCATCCCAAATTTGAAAACTATCTGGAAACAACACCACAAAATGGTAGAAACCTTTACCAGGCGCAAACATTATTTTCTGTACCGATCCATTGACTTTCAAGGAAAAGATTCTGTGCACGTAAAGATTAGTTTAATGGTGAGGAACAACTCCCACTTTGATTGTTTCATTTTAAAACTCCATATGGTAATATTCCCAGAATCATCTCCAATAACTAGATAGTCGACTTTCCAAGACATACAACAAACACTTCCAATAGATGACTATGGAAACTTTATTAAATCAAAAATCAAAATAACTTACATCAAGGGACATATTGGATTGTTCGTTGGGAACATCATTGTCCATCATAAAATGTCTCACTATTCCGTTAACATCTGCACAGAATAGATGCTCTCGAATCTAAAATAAATCATAGAAATACATCATCCATTAAAAACTTTTCAATACAATGATATTTTCATTTTCATCACCTACAACGCTATCAGTACTGACAGATCTAGAGAGATTGGTAGGTTCCGATTGTCTCACAATTCCACTGGACCATTCCTATTGGAACAGTTAAAAAATTATCCATTTAAAAGAACATTCAGTTGACTCAAAACTTACACATTCTGTTATGAAACATGAAGGTACATTGTGTAAGAATGTCAAAGGGTCCAATGACCAGAACTGCGAGGGATAATTTTTAAATACGACACACATATATTTGCTAATATTTAAAAACTATCAATCAATTTAAATTCAATCAAAAATATACCGCATATTTGACACTTTGAATGTGGTTATTATTGCTTCTGGATTGGGTACAGAGATGGGAATACGTGTGATGTGGCCTACAATTAAAACGAACTAATCATCTAAAAATCATGCTGAATCAATACCTGAATTTATATTCACTATTCTCAAGTCTGTTTTTTCTATAGTTGCGTTTTTGTTCTTCGCCAAAATGATGATGGTTTCCATTGTGACCCAAACAATTTTCCTAGTCAGACATCAAAAACACATTCAAATACTCTCCAACCTGATAGTCCATGTGCTAACCGAAATAGATTTAACCAAACTACAATGCAAAAGGTCGACTATTTGAATGGTGCCACTTTTGAATCCTAATATGAACAACAAAATCATTTTTATCATCAACAAAAACGAGCATACCCACAGCACACACCGGCATAAAAACACCCTTGGTGCGATATTTCATGATGGGACAAACACTAAGACAAACAGGATCTTGACTCAATGGGTTAAACAGTTTGGCACTGAGGAAGTAGTAGGGTGAATTGATGAGAGTTATTTGTTCGGGTATGTTGTCACATTTACTCAACAAAAAATTTAGATTGTTAAAGTTGCTACATAAAAAATTACATTGATTTAGTCAAATTGAGAATACTTTCGAGTTTTAGATGTATTCCGATGTTTCAATGTTTGAATGATGATAGTACCATCACTGGAAAACAACGCAATATCTAGCTCGTTGATAGGATCGACAAGTACTCCATAACAATTCTTTGATGATGCAAATCTCCAATTGTTAGACACGGCTAGTTGACACAATTTATATTCCGCCTGTTTGGTCGATACATCACCAACTGATTGAAATGATATCGACGAAGAAAGATCGTCGTTAGAGTTGAAGATGAAATCACAGTGGTTGTTGTTACAATTGTATGTCACTGTTTTTTTGCCAACATACAGACCTATGACACCTTTCTCTGTGACTGTCAACAGAGCGTCTCTAGTTCGATACGGAACCACTTGAAGTGTTCGACTATCAATTCGTATACAACACACAGCCACATAATATTTCATATCCACTACAACTGTGTGAGTCGTGGTGACTAGAAGCATAAAATTCCTGACAGTTGTTACATACACAGCTGCGGTGATATTTTCAACATGATAACCATTTGAAGTTTGAATATTGTTTTGTCTATACATTTTCACTTTCAAGATGCAATCAAACATTACTTGGTAGAAAGATGGGCTTTAGGTTGAAGAGTGTTGTTGTTGGGGTAGGTGAAACTCACATAGATTTTATCACTAGCCATACAATTGAATTCTTCCAACCGCAAACCTTGCCACTCCTGTATCCAATCATTACAAAAAACTACCATTATTAGTTAATAATCAATTCAAACTCGTAATAAAAGATTGTCACCTGTCAACTTTGAGTTGTCATTTGGATTGAGACTCAATGAGATGAGTTCATCGGTCGATCGATGCTTCCATATGATTGCTCCTGTCATATAGTCCCACAGAGTTACGTTGTGATAACCGGATAATGTGAGCAGGTTGTAGTCTTTGGATGAGACAAATTTTATCCAATGAACAGAATTTATTTTCAAATTTTTATCACTCATATGAGCAATAATGGACGAACTGCTCACATCATAAACAAATATTTCACCAGCACTATCACCAAAAGCCATCACAGCCAGCGACAACAACGAACTTTGACATTTTATAGGTTTAGGAGCCCATTTTAGCTAGTAGAACAATTTTAAAAAATCTAATCCAGATCTAAACTGTTTTTCAACTCATAGATACAGTTGTGATTGGTTGTTTCGCACATCCAATGGTTTTTATCACTTGAACAGTGGAAGGATCCATTATTACCACTTTGGAATGGCACCCATATCCAATCAAACCATTACAGCTCCTAAAAATATCAAAATATAATCCTCCATTGTTCAGCCAATCGTAGGATAACTCGAACAACAATATTTCAAAATTGTAAATATTTACCAATCCTGAACAAATTTGTTGTTCTCATGTAAAGCACCTGGTAGTAAACCTGGTGCAACACTTATCGAATCATTCATATCTGATACGAACAGAAAAAAATTGGTTATTGATACATTTTCGTCAATCGTCGAGTGATTAAAGAGTAAAATCACACACTCAAGTCTCTGTGTTATTTTGACATTATTTTATAAAAGATTTCATTTTCACCACGAAAACATGATATAAATTACTTCGAATGAACTTCTAAAAACTCATTCTATAGTCAAATCATGAAGTTTTTATGCATTCATGTATCAAGTAGAGCGTATAAATGATCATTACAACATTTTGTTGTTTTTAGTCATATTTATTCAAGGGTAAATAGTCAAAAGATATATTATTAGATCGTACGCAATAAACCATACTCTCCATTCCCAACAATACTCAGATACGTCCTTGTTTTTAGAAAATATTCTAATCCCTCTTTCTTTATGAAATTTCGTGCAGTTTACACATAAAACTAACCAAAAGAGTCAATGAAGCACTACAATGAGACATTCTCAATGAATGTACGTATCTTTTAAATTGAAAAAATAAATGTGGAGAATTTATTTGACGGTTCTAATCATCGGATTAAATCTCGTTAGTTCGCGGCGTGTCTTGATGGAATGGTGGGTCACATTTCAAAGTTGTCCCAGGAGGTCATAGACAAAATTTCGGCAGGTAAACAAATTCATTCATTCCACCATTTTTTTACAGATTATTCTGAAAGTTGATATGACGCGAACATTACTCATTTGTTAAGGTTGGAAGAGTTTTATTGTTTAAAAATAATCTAGGTGAAATAATTCATCGGCCGGTCGACATTGTGAAAGAGTTGATTGAAAACAGTATCGATGCAAGCAGCTCAACAATCACGATCACATTGAGTGACGGTGGGGTTAGAATGATTAAAATTCAAGACGATGGTTGTGGTGTACATGAGCAAGATTTGCCGTTGTTGTGTGAACGTCACACCACCAGCAAATTGTCTTCGTTCGAGCAGCTGATTGGTGTTCGATCGTTTGGGTTTCGTGGTGAAGCGCTTGCAAGTATTAGTGTGGTGAGTCATGTCACTGTGGTAACTAGAATGAAAAGTCACGCCGATTATGCTTATGTAGCCAAGTAGTTGATTGATCCAAATTGCGTTGTTCATCTCGTTTAGGTACGAGAAGAACAAACTGGTTGAATCACCAAGGATATGTGCGGGAAATTACGGTACCAGTATCACCATTGAACAGCTATTCTATGAGGATCCTATTCGATTGAAATCACTGAAAAATTACAACGAAGAATATAGAAAAGTGTTGGATTTGGTCGCCAAATACGCTCTCCACTATCACCAAACCATTGGATTCACACTCAGAAAATCTTCATGTCCTATTCCGGATGTGAAAACCATAGCGAAACTTGGTGTCGACACTGACAACTCAAACAAAGATGTGTGCACAAAAAAAGAAACCATCAAAACATTGTTTGGCATAGATGCTACCCTACATCAGATTTCACTCGCTTGCGAATCCACACTATTCACATGCGATCTGCTGGTTACACATCCTAGTTTTAGTTGTAAAAAAACCAAATCGGTTATATTTATCAATAATCGGTTGGTGGATTGTAAATTGTTGAGGGATGCCATCGAAAATCTGTACAAAAATGTTGCTCCAAAAGTTGTCAAGCCTTTTTTCTACGTCGATCTTAAACTGTCGTCAAACACGATTGATGTCAATTGTCATCCCAACAAAAAAGACGTTATTTTTTTGAATCAGATTGAAATAGTTGGTGCGATTGTTCAAAGTGTAGCCGACAAGTTGAAACAACTATCACAACATCATCATTTAGAGGAGGACAGATTGAATTTGTCGAATCTTGAGTGTCAAACTTCTAGACCCGCAAGATGGTTGCCTAGAGATACACATTCTAACGAGCGTAATACCACTGCGGACACAAGTATTCTATCGTTTGTCACATCATCGTCAACCGACCAACACTCAGAGAAATACCACTCAAAACCAACACCATCATCTACACGCCATTTTAACGATGAAAATAGAAACAATGTGTCGGTTGGTGATCTTCCTAGACCGATGAGCTTTTTGGGTGAGTCGACGGAAGATGGGAGCAAAAGCACTTCTTACACCGAGGCCAACTGTTGTTTCAAACCACCACCAACAACTCACGATAAATTCACTGTTCGTACAT
>JAODKO010001391.1:0-15172 GCA_027576895.1 Sciades mastersi | reverse complement strand
AAACATTTTGTGAGTTTTTACAGTTTCCTCTAAGGCTTGATCGTCATTTGTCGAACCGAAAACATAGTTGGATACACCAGGACAACCATAAATCTGAACCCAATTTATTTCTTCCCAAATTTTCACCACATAATGACACTGTGCATTGTTCTCTTTTTGGGCCACATTTTGGGGGGATAGAATTCCTCTTACAACAAATCCATTTTTCAAATAGTTGTAACTCAAGTGAAGCCACGATTCTACCAATGTCGAATAAAAGTATGTATAATATCGACGATATTATTTACTTGTCGTAATATTTTTGTAGATGATTGAACCGTATAATCGTTGTGCATCCACTCTGATGTCGTAAGTGGTTTGGGGATGGAGGTTAACCAAAGTTTTAGTATTTTTGCAGTAATCTCTGCACATCACACCATCATCACATATTGCCGGCACAAATGTATTGCTTCCAGTAACTCTAATGTAATAATGGCAAGCTATATCATCATTAATATCCATATTGTGTGCTCGAATTGTTATATTGGTGGCTTGTGACAAGGGTTTCTCATTGGCGAAATGTTCACCTTCCATTGGCGCTAAAGAAAAGTAATCGCAACAAACTATCATACGATATACCTGTTCTAACAAAAATGTATTCCTCCAATAGAGTTATTCCATCAGCATTCATTTTTTTTAATGAAATTATGTATGGGGTGCTTTGATCTAGTGCTGTGATGTTTACGGTAGTGTTACAAGTTTTATCGCATCTGCGGCTAACACAAAGGGCTGTTTTTTTGGTCATTTGTGAGTTGAGTATGTCAGCGAAATAGTGTTTGATTTCACAAAACCCATTTTCATTACTTGTACCAAACAATTGTAATAATGGCAAGTTTAATCGAATCGATCTCGAGGTGATCTCTGAAATCAGTCTGCCATCTTCATCTAGACTTTCTGAGACGACTACACAAAATGTACTCATTTCAAAATATATGTCTATAAAAAACATACCATGTTTGGTATAAACATATCCTTCACGAGAGTATCCATTATGTTTGTGTGTAATGTGTTGTATTTGTTGAATCAATACATCCACATATGAAGTTGAAGATGAGTATGTGAGTTTAACATTGTTACAAGGCGCGAAACATCCATTTGTTAAATTTCCACAATCGGAAACAAATTCAGATTCTGAAATAATCTTAGTAGCATCTCTTATACTGAACCAACAAATTAGGTGAGGGAATGATCTTGTAAAATTCAAAACATATTTGTTGGGCTCATGTTCCATTCTGCTCACATAAAATTGTGGTCTGTAAATATCAACTTTATCCATCAGGAATTTAGTGGGTAAATTGTAGTAAAACGGTGGATAATACGAACATCGCACTGCAACAAACGATACCGAAAAGGAGATTTTTTCACCATATATATATATATTTTCGCAGTCGTAAAACAAATGATTGGGGTCATAATAATTATACGTTGAATGAGCCCATTCCAAACCAACACTTGTTTTGATATCAATGTAAAAATCACTTTCAGAATGACGAATCTTAAATTTGGGAAAGGTTAACATAGCTAAAAATCAATAAAAATCAATATCGATAACGATGATTTAATTTCTATTTTATTACGTATAGGAAAACCAAAGATACTCTTTGTTTGCTTGTCACTCTCTTTCTCATTGTCGATGATCAGTATAAAATTGTTTTTTACAAATTTTCTGTCATAAGGAAATCTTATGTGGTCATTGCCACAATTGACCACACATTTTCTTTCATTATACCTCATTTTTTCATTGCAACGTTCTATGTCTATATACCCAAGTTTTTTCTCATTTTTCCGCATAATATGACACACATTATTTGGGCCATAATGTCTCCCCGTCAACGTGATTTTAATTACTAAATAATCATCGGGGATTTCAAGTTCATATTGAACTATTCTAGACAAAGTTGATACATCACTATCAGCTCCAAAAATGAGTATCCCTATTATATTTATAAAAGTTAAGTAAACCGATTATACATATATATACCCAATAGGAGGACAATGTGTAGAAAATTATTAAAACAATTGAATAGATTGCTCATTTAACACTCACTAGATAGACTTGTAAAAGCTGCGTATCGGAAGAATCCAATTTTATCGGATAACAAACGTATCAGACCCCAAATAATGATAACAACAAAAACAATAAGAAAAAATTGATTAAACTATTCCACATAAAAAGATATTTATTGGAATAGATTATTCAGTAAAATTTGTGAATAACCACTAATTCCATGGATAAAAAAACAATTTTTGAATGTGTTCAATTGTTTGAATGCGTACAAATAGTTGGGATTGAACATGGCACGATTACAATAGGATTGGTGGGTTGTAGGTTGTATTCCACATTTGAGCAAATTTATCGCCATATACGTGTCTTCATTACGAAGGAATGTTTGATTCAATGATACATTTAACAGGCAACCAATTGTGCTAGCTCTAATCAAATATCCACTTCCAGTGCAATAGGCGGGATATTTGTTGTGGGCATAGTTCTCAAATGATTCATAATTTCTTTGTTGTTTTTCTCGTACCACGCTTTGATTTTTTATTCTATACCATTCGTTATAGTCACTTACTTAATAGGTAGGCAAACAAAACCACACACATTAGACCTTCATAGGAAATGTTGGAATGTTTCACGTAGGCCAAATGTTGCATGTACCGTTTCATGTTGATAAACACATCGGAATCAGTTTTGACAACCAATTTGACGTTGGAGAAATGACGTTGTATAGTTTGGAGTGACTCGATATTTTTTTTAGGCAAATTTTCGTATGTATCCTTCACACGAGGATGTATGAGTAGATCACCAAAAGTGTAGTTTTCTCTAATCAAACGATCCAACTTGTAGGTAGATGTTGAGCCGATTTGAAACAGAACCACATACGACTGTATTCCAGGATATTGAGTGTTGGTGATGTGGCTCCAGGTGGTTCGAATGCCACATCTACTAATGTAATCGTGGGGGATAGAGTTGACTATGAAAACAATTTCTGGGTCAACAACATTTTTCGTTGAATTTGTAAATTGAAGTTTTCTCCTCGAATTCACATATTTTAAGCAAATTTTGTATTTGGACAGAGAATTCATACTTTGTATGATTTCAAATTCGTTATTTAACATTTGAGAACTTTGAGAGATGTGTTCAAAGTAAACCACAACAAATAACAAAAATTTACTCAACTTCATACTTTTAAAGTATTCTTATGGCAACGCAACAACATTCTCCTTCTATACGAAAAAAACAGAGAAATTATATAATTTATCGAGCATTAAGTTCATAAAAAATGTTCTACTATTAACCCTCATTATTCACGATTTTTGAAAAAGCAAAAACTACTCGAAATAAGCTAAAAAAATTCGTTAAAAACTTAATAATAATATTATTTCGAAATGATTAGTTTTAAAGAGATACTACACGCAATAAAAAAGAATTTTTAAAGCCAATTAAGAACTTGTTATTAAAATGTTTTCATTCGAAACAGAGACATTGCGGCTACGCCAAAGTTCTCTGAGAGTAAATATGAAACACTCAAGAGACTGTGTACGTTCAACACCAAAAAAATACATATTTAATCAGATAGAGAGTTTGGATTTGGCACTTTCTTGTGTCTGGAACAAGGAATTTGTCCAGGTCGTTGGCAGATGCAAAAATATCGACAACCATAGCCAAAATTAGGAACACAACGTTTCACATCTGCTTGAGTGTTGTTTTCATCTCTTTACAATAAAAAAATAATTGATAATAACTTTAAAAATCACTTTTTCACAGCAATCAATTGTGCTAGATTTTTCATAATTTCATCACACGTTCTATCGGCGGTATCACACAACGTTTCACTTCCATCCTCTACTCAAGAGAGTACCAAAACCAACTCCACATAACGATAGTACCATAGAAAATTCGAATATACGGTCCATACATATTTTGTCTCATCGTAGAAATTTGAATGTGAGGATGAGAATAGCTGATTTTCGGTACATAATTCATCACAAATCGTCTTCCAATAAAATTATACAACATATATTTAGGTTACAAGCAACAACTTTGTGCCTAGTGAGGATGGTGTGGAATTCACAAAAATGGTCATCACTTTGACAAACGGTTTAATTTTGTATGGAAAATCTTGCAAAAATTCCAATGTTCTTCTGTAAGGAGTTTTGGTGATCACCATTATTAGATTTTTGATAAAAACTTTTGAAAAAGATCAAAAATTTTAGGCTTGACGACATCTACCGATCAATTCCGATAAAATGATTGTACATGAGGATATGCAAAAGTGTAGCACTGCAGTAGAAACAATTCGTTTGGAAGCGAATGCGATGTTTTCACGTGAGTTCACTTTCTCCACATTTGGTTCAAAATTGTTTTTTAATATCGTCACTTTGTGTTAATCATGTTTAATTGGGCGTATAATTTAATTATCAAGGGATTATTTTTATAAAAGAGTCAATAATAGACATATTTGTAGATGGAAAATTTATCAGATCGTGCGAACTCTACACCCAAGCTATCGAGTTGGATAGATATAGTGCGGTGTTGTATGCGAATCGAAGTTTTTGCTATTTGAAATTGGAGAAATATCAACAGGCAGTCGATGACGCCGATCTAGCTATTCAGCTCGATCGAGACTATTTGAAAGCCTACTACAGACGTGGTGCAGCCTACATGGCAATGTTAAAATTTAGAGAAGCATCCAAAGATTTTAAGCATGTATCTTTTGTTCTCATACGTTGACATTAATTTTTGTTTTTTCGAAGATTCATAAACTTAAACCAAACGATAAAAACACATTGGCGAATTATAAATATTGTCAAAATAAAATCAATCAAAGTTTGTTTGCCGAAGCGATATCCTATGAGGAGAAACTTTTGATTGATTCCTTGAATATTCAAACATTAAGTAAATTTATTGCCCAATAATTCTTTTATAAATACATTTAGATTTGGATACCACTTATAATGGTCCTCATTTGTGTTTTGATGAGCAGGAAAAAACTCACAAAATAACTTTGGATTTTGTTCAACAACTGATCAAATTTTACGTGCAAAGACAAAAACTCTGCGCCAAATATCTTCTTATTGTATGTTGGCACCAATTTCAAAGTTCAATATAATTTGATGTTGTAGATATTGAAAATGACAAAAGATTTTCTTATAAAACTGCCATCGTTGGTGAATGTGGACACACCTCCAGTATTGTTTTTTTTTTCAATAAAATTGAATTTATTTTTTTGTACGATTGTAGGATTGTAAAATAACTGTGTGTGGAGATGTGCATGGACAATTTTTCGATTTAATCAATATTTTCGAACTCAATGGATATCCATCTGAGCAGAGTTTTTACGTAATTAATTTTCAACATTATTTAACTATTAAAATGATGCATCTCAACATTAATTCATGTTGAGAATTGTAGCAGAATGGACTGATGCTAGCTAGCGTTTTCTTTATATTTTTTTGAATTAATCTTTTTTATATTTGATCAAATTGAATATTCTAATTTAGCTTTTCAACGGTGACTTTGTGGATAGAGGAGCATTCTCGATTGAAGTGATAGTGGTGCTTTTTTGTTACATGCTATTGTATCCAGGAAAGTTTTTGTTGAATCGAGGTATTTCTCCAAAAAATTGTATATCTATGATCTAAGGTCAAATGGTGATTTGTAAAATCAAACTTTTATTTTACAACTCAGATACTTGACCAATATTGATTGGGTTTGTGTGATGACCATCTCTCTGTTGAGTTTGATGAGTGATGGACAATTGACAAACTATATTATTATAATTAAGCAATGAAATTATTATAACGACAATGATAGGCAATCATGAGACCATTTCTATGAATGTGATGTTTGGTTTCCAACAACAAGTCCACAACAAATATTCGCCATATGTGTTCAATTTGTTCAGTGAAGTTTTTAAACATTTGCCGCTCGCCACAGTGATCAACAACAAAATATTTGTATGCTTTTTTTTCATACAACGAATGTGAATATTAATACGAATATAATAGGTTGTACATGGAGGTTTGCCATCAAAAGATGGAATCACTTTGGAGGATATTCGTCAAATTCATCGATTCACTGAAGTAAACGAAGGATGTATTCACATTTTATCCATTTCCATCTATTATATATATTTATTCATTTATTCAGCTGTTATGTGTGATTTGTTGTGGGCTGATCCTCAAAATCAAGTAACATTAAAAAACATAAATTAATGATTTTGTGTAGAATGGATGGGGTCCTAGTCATAGAGGAACCAGCAAATTGTTTGGACCTGATGTCACTAGACGTTTCTGTGACTTGAATAACTTGGGTTGGTGTTTTCTCGTTGTTGTGAGAATTTTGAATATCACGTAATAGATATGATTATACGAAGTCATGAGATGGTTGATGAAGGCTACAGAGTTGATCACAATGGTAGGTGTGTGACGATATTTTCCGCCCCAAACTACTGGTATTTTTTGTTGTTGTTTGTTCTGTTTCTAATGTCTGTTAGCGATATAAACACTAACAAAGGCGCCGTCATACATATTGATTCGAGTTGTACACCCAAATATCTACAATTTAATGCGGTGGTATATCACAATTGTTTTTTTTGTATGTTTGAAGTTGTTTCTTTAGCCACATCCCAAAGAATACACTGGAATGCCAATGTTTTAGATGATCTCAATTTTCTATGTCCAATTTCTGTTTGCTATTTTAGGAATTTAGTTGATAGTTAGATTTTATTTTACTTGAATTTATTAATTTGTGAGTTTTTTCATGACGCATGCGCTAAGAAAAAAAGTGAGTGATGAAGGAGGGCGAAATTGAGAAACAAGTTATCAAACACGTGGAACACTTTATCGATGATGAGATCAACTATTTGGACAATGTTTTGGGGAATGCGGATGAGTTGGAAAAAATGAGAAGTGATCGTCTGAAACAAATGATTAAACGTAAGGAGGATGCCCAACGATATCGTGCTATCGGCCACGGAGAATACAAAGAGTTGGTGGATGAACGAGAATTTTTCACTGTCGGTCAAGAGGAGGAACGACTTGTCATACATTTTTATAAGAGCGACTCAATGAGATGCAAAATATTGGACATGCATTTGAAACAACTCGCCGAAAAACACCTTGAAACCAGAATTTGTTCACTCAATGTGGAACGATTTGTACCATTGTGTGAGAAATTGTCGTGTCGAGTGATACCCACTATTTTTTGTTTTAAAAAAGGAGTGGTTGCCAAGAGAATTGTAGGGTTTGATGCATTTGGTGGAACTGATGATTTCCCCACCACAGCAGTCGAAGAATATCTCATCAACATTGGCATGTTGGATGTGTTAGAATAACTAGTTGTTTTTATTAGTAGTCATAGCAATCTCTTGTTACATGTTTTTCTTTGTCAAAAATACATCGTATAAACTTCCGCTTTCTGTAAATGTGTATTTCAGATCAGTCTTAACGATTTATCTTCTCTATAAGTCTTTGAATAAACAGAAACCTATTTTTTTAGCTTTTTTAGTTTTTATCCATCGCGTAAGCGCGCGTGAAAAATAACTCAATTTTTGCAATTACTTTTAATTTGTTTGACGTATCTATTACACTTTGCGTTAACTGTATAAAATGATGTGTTTTTTAATACATATAATTTTTATAGCTACTTAAAATTATCAGCATATGTTTTAATTCGTTCTAATTATTAAACAAAGTTGTCGTTTAAAACAACGAAATGTTCTTATTTCACGATATTTTCGCGCTTTTTTACAAATGGCCGACTACATTTTTCATTGATCGTTAAAATTGAGTTTTGACAACAATTTAAAAGCTTATGATTTGTCGCATTTAAACGAGATTGAAATGAAGAATTGTAAGTTAAAGAAACACACTCACATAAAGAGAAATTGAGAAGAACTATGACAGATCACTCGTTCAAAACGTACAAAACACATGGGACGATAAACAACAATTGGTAGCCCAAATGAACGAACCTATCAACAGAAATGGCGTCAACCATCCACATTAAATACAACTCAACAATTTATAATGATATACTTAGCAAACACTCTTTCCGATGGTAACAACGCACCCGATCTCGACCATATGTTCATCTTGTTTTTCATGTCAAGTGGTTTCGACTATATCAACGTGAAAGCAACGAATTACCACCACCATAGACACAACTATGTTCGATAACTTACCCAAATGTACATCATTGTCCGGAGAAAGTCATCGTCTTGACGACGCAATCTTGTAGCATACATGTATCGGTTTATGGCGTAGGAACTTATTCGAGGAGCAATTCTTTGAATCTGTTGAGACATTTTCAAATTTCATGCGCACGCAACCACCACCTAATCTTAGTTTAAGGTGCGCTTTTTATTTTTTACTCTTTATTTCACTTTCATTGCTGCGCCTCACCCATATTTTTGTTTATTCTTAATAATATTGTAATAACAACAAATTCCGCGAAATGTGTTTATTTCTATCATCAAATGATTAAAAAATAAAAAACAAAGAGCAATCTGGGTCAGTTTAAAAACACAGATAATCACTCAACGTGTCTCGTTATTGGAAATAAATTGTACAAAAAATAATATTTCACTTGTCAATAAAGCATAAAATGTATAGTGGAAAATAATACGAAAAATAATCAAAGCAAAGTTTTGCGCAGATCCAATAACAAGTGTTGTCCACAAGCGGGTGTGATCGTCACAAACCGTACTAACTCAGAACCTTCACGGCTCATCGAAAAAACAAAACATAACCGATCTGGCCGATTGCGATTGTGTTCACCTCACACAACGACTTCCAATTGAACAATCAATTTTTATCGTATTATTTTTGAGCTTGGTGTCCGATCGATCACAAATACGCTAACCATACACAAACAATGAGTGGCGGTGGTGGAGCGTCCAATCCATATTATGGTAATCAAATAAAAACATTTTGTTAGCGCATCCACAAGTAATTTATACCATTTCGATTAGACAAAAACACCTCACCACCATTCGTAATCAAACCACAAACCGAACTTGCATGTAAAACTACAGCCGACTCGGATGAGATGAAATTGCATAGCAAACTTCGTAAGATTGGTGTGATTGGAATAAACGATCTACCTCCGGATCATTTCTCATTGACTTACGGTGTGATCGAATATAATGGATTGAATTTTTTGATAACTGATCGACCAGCCAAATCCAATCTCAACTGTTATATCCACGATCTGCTACAACACAATGTGAAACAAGTGATAAGAGTGTGTGAGTCGGACTATCCAACCGATCCCATCATAGAAAAGGGTATCACTGTGACTGTATACAATCTATCTCACAACATTAGATTAAAACCAACCCAATTGTATTGTATTTCGTTGATTAGGATTATCAGTTTGAGGATGGATTCCCACCGCCCAAACATATTATCGAACAATTTTTGGTCAATGTTAAAAATCAATTTTCTATGTTTCCCGATTCGAAAATAGCGATACATTGTGTGGCTGGTCTTGGAAGGTATTTTGTTTGGCGCATTTGTTCACTTATCTTTTGGTGATTTGAAAGAGCGCCTGTTCTTGTGGCAATTGCATTGGTTGAGGCTGGTATGAATTTTTTGGATGCTGTCGAATACATCAGACATCAACGACGTGGTGCTATCAATTTGAGACAGTTGGACTTTCTCGAAAACTACAAATCCTCCTACTATCTTAGACCCAAGAAGGCATCTAAAAGTTGTCGTTTTTTGTAGTAGATCCACCTCATCAATAGAGGGTGTAATTATTTTGTAAACTATTCAAGAGGTATTGATAAATTATAAGTTATGGGAGTTTTTTGCAACATTTCCGTTGTTATTATTTTTTATAATGAGAGAATTAGTACGAATGTGTAAATGGCGTTTGTGAGTAGTTGTTGTTGATTTGATTGGTGTTTTTGGTTTTAGTTTTTAAGGCATAATAGCGATTACTTATTATTATTTATATTGATTAAAAGTTATCTGGTTTAATCTGTAATTTTGAACGTAGTTATTAATGGGTTTCGTTCGGTAAACAAAGTTTTCGTGTTTTAATTGTATTATGAGGTCTAAAAGTGATAGGTTGAGTTGTTTGGCGTATTTTTTGCTCCTTATCTCTTTTGATGACTCGAATTATGGAGTGGGCTGCGATAAAATACATGTAATTCAATGTTGCAGTTGTACGTTTGTAAAATTTTTTTTATATGTAGTATGGGATAGTTATTCATGAACGTGAAATGTCGTCCTTCGCACAATATTACGCTGTAACGATAGATTTGGCTGATGTGGAAAAATCTTTTTATATTGACGAGCATCATATTATATGTTCTGGTAATTATTTTTTCGTAGGGTTATTAGGATTCTTTTGTACTGTTTCTATACTTTTTTATCGATAAAAATTATTTTATTGAGGTTTCACGATGACACAATGCATTGACGCCATCATGAAAACACCGGCTTTGAATGGAATCCACAAAAAAGATATATTCCTCAAAATATTGTATGATGAGGACTTTCTTCAAGAGTAGTTACTATTAAGTAGATTTTCCTATTTTTGTTCATGTAGAAAAAACCAAATTGAGCGGGAATTTATTTTTGATTCTTATGCGAAAATTGTTGAAGATTTTATGAGCATTGAAGGGGTAGATTCGATGGAAATTTATTCGCGAAAGTTGTCAGATTTGTACACTTTTGGCATGGCAAATACCAACGCAAAATATGAGGTATATCTTTTAAAACATTGCTGGTTCTGAATGTTTTGTAGCTGTTTGATGATGATCTTGAACTCATATTCTCGAAATATGACCTATTTATAGGATTTATCACTGAAAATCCTGAAAAATTTCCTGATCTACTCACTCACGAATTCTGGTATCGATCAGAACATTATTATGTTGTGGCTAGTAGTTTTGTTTGTGCTTCTTTTATGGGAATCAATTATATCATCTACAAGAAACTTTTGGAAGTAATTAAATAAATTGTATTGGAATGATTTTGGGAAGAATTCACCAAACACGCTACGTATTGATCATTATTGTCTACCACTTGGTGCCCACATGCATTTCGATCCAAAGTCTGTTGACGGCGAATGTGTCACTTTTAAGGAGACACACGAAGTGGTGTTTATTGGAGCTTTCTCTCTCAAAGAATGCACCGAACTAATAAAAGAAGCAATGTTCCTTGAAGATGTTGATAAGAGTCTTTTACCTCAGAAAGGCAATTTTTTTGGTCTGACACTTCCTATGCCTATAGATTATGGAATGATTTCGGAGGTAAATTTTTGTCATTAACTATGTGGTTTGAGATTGTAGATACGTCTTTACACTCCTTTAATTCCAAGTCTTATGTCAACTTTTATGCATCTTAACTTGGACCAACACATACAACATGCTTGCAGACCTGTGAAATCTGTCAAAGTATTTATTTGTGTTTTATCAAGATTTAATTTTATCAATCAAGATCAGATATAACACATGTCTCGAATTGATATATTTGGAGTATGTGTTGAAACAAGTATTGGCTGTGCCCACCACTGCAACGGTTGATATAGAAAATGAGTGAGCTCTGTTAGCAGCTATACAATGATATATCGAACAATTTCTCAAGTTTTGCTCCAGATTTGGATCCAGAAAAATTTATATTTGCTGATCCTAGAGTAGGATTTTCAACAGAAAAGACTGTTGTTTCTACCACATAGTATCTATCTATTTTTGTAAGAATATTAAGTAATTTTTGACTATTAGTTCAATAAAGAGTAGAGTAACAACAATTGTTAAAACAACAGCATCCACTGCCAAAGTTCTTTCCAAAAAAGAAAAAGCAGGCATTGGAATAGGCGTTATACTTTTGATTATTGTTATATCTGGCGCCATTATTGGCTACTACATAAAGTATGGACGAGTTACAGTAAGAAATCTCTAATCACTTTTACTTTCTCTTAATAAACATGTGTTTGTTATATCTGAGTATGTCTTTTTAAAGATGGAAAATATAGAATAAATAAAAGAAAAACTAACTAACCAACTATTTATAATAGGTTATAATTCTTTAATATTAGGATCTCTGTCTGGTTTGTTTCCCTTACCTTTATAGAGCACGACACCTACTATTACTATAATTGTTGCCATAATTGGTAACACTGCACAGAGACTAAAAGTTTCTGTTGATACTTGATAAACAACAATATATTTACGCATAGAATCCTTTGGACCTATATAAAGTGAAAAATAAGAAAATTTCAGTATTAATTACGAAGATTTGTTTGATCCACTCTCATAATTTCTAAGATCTTTTTCTTTATTTGTTCCCAAATAACTAAATGAAATTTAAATAGAAATCATTATGAAATGATTTACTCTGTGATGTTTCTCTTGGTAATATTTTGTATGATATCTTCGTATTCAACATCATCATGTTCGCTTCGTAAATATTCCTCTATTGAAATATTCACAAAGAGCGTGTTTTTTATAATAAAATTTATTATACAATTACCTTTAATATTTGTAATGTTGGAATCTTTTTACACAAAAAGAGTAAATAAAAACAAATTAAGTATAAATTTATTTACATGCGATGGTGTGTTGTCGATACTTTGAATAACCCTTAGCTTTTACGGTTAAAATGTAATCTTTTTCCCTCGACAATCCGTTTATATTGATGAGGCAACCTGCAGCTAAGCATTTATCATGATCACGACACCAACTCACAACAGTGTTTTTTGTTGGTGCATCTGTTTTCTCGTGTAACATGAATGGACAATATTTGCCTGTCAATGAAGTGCTAGAACTCACCATAATTTTCAAATCAACGTTTTCATCAGAAGTAACCATAAGAGAGGTTTCAGCATTTACTAGTGTGATGAATTAAAACTATGCTATAAAGCGTGAATTACCTGTGGTGATTTGGAAATGTTTTCCTTCTTTGCCTTCTGATGGTTCAACGTACACATCATACGTTACTCCTAGTTCTAGCTCAAGTATACCAAACTCATCGCCACATTTATTCTCGCAAATTCCGGTTCCATTGCAAGTGGGCATATATTTCTGATTATGCTTGGTCTTCTTAACGTATACTCTGCATGTTGAATGAGAAGCGTCAGTAATAGATGGAGTGAAAGTTGCTTTGTTTCCTTCAACTTTGACAGTTTTGGCATTTTGAGTTTGTTGGCTTCCAGTCCTGAATGTTTTTCTTAAGACGTAATTGTTAAAAGATTCTAAGCCGGTAACTTCAACTGAAACCAGATAATTAGTTTTTGCCGTTAACCCAGTAATTTGACATGTATCGATACAACTTGTGGAGCAGTTATGGGTGGTTACTACTCCATTGTTCTCAGCTGAAATAGTGTTTGCTTTATATACTTTGATAGCACAAGTTATAGTAGTACCACTCGATTTATTTTTTTCATAGGAGTTGAGTCCACTGATTGTAATTGTAGTATCAGTGATGGTAGTCATATTAAAATCAGCACCACCTATAACTAATTATTAAAGAAGGCGAAGTAAAAGATTACGTTGAAGATATTGCTTAAACTCTTTCTCACTGAATCTACTCTTTATTATTACTTCAGCCTTTTCAACTTCTTTGTTAAGCTGTATTACACTATCTCGACAGAGTTGATAGCATCCATCTTTTTTCACTTTATCACCGCAGAGATTCAGAGGGGTCTTGTTATCCTCAGTAACGTCTATTTCAACCACTTTGACATTGCAAATTTCATTGTTATACGGTCCGGGAGAGAAGTGTAGGTTCAACTCGGTTTTCTTATTAGCGTCTCCAGATACTGTGAAAATAATTTCAGATTTTAATGGGGTAGACACTCTTAGGTAGGTGTTATTTGTGTAATAATATAAAGGAGGCCACAATGTTGACGAATCTATTTTATAATATTCCATATATTTTTCAGTTGATAGAAGTTGTTCTTTAGATTGTGGTGTGTCAGAATACTCTGAATTTGGTATTGTAATTGAGGCTGAGGGACTCCCATTATCAAATGACACCTTAAAGTCTGTTTTTGAGGTTGATTCGTATGCAAATTTGATTTTATCATTTTCATATGTAACAGCATAAGTGTTACGCTGTAAATAATCTATAAAAAGGTTAATAACCATAAATACATCAATTTTTTAAAGATTCTAGATCATTTAACACAATATTGAAAAGTTAGTTTTATTTTTACCCATTCTTATTGGAAAGACAGAGATTCGTTTATTATTTGCTGATTTTGCTTGTTCAGCTGTATCAGCGTAAGAGACTGTAATATATCGATTGAATTTTGTGTTGATGTATCCAATCTCAACATCGCCGCTACTGTTACAATCCACGACGCAATCGGTATCAGAATCTTGGGGACAAGTTGGTGTTTTGAAGGCAGATGTTAAGTCAAAATTGGCAATTTTTATGAAGCATTTATTTTCTGCTGGAAAATCTGATAAAGATATAGTAAACTTACTAACTCCACTCTGAACTTCTTTATATTTCTGTAAAATTTCACCACGCTGGAAGAAGGCTAAAAAACATTATATATGGAATTTTACGCATATTTTACATGGTATAAAAAGTGTGTATGGTTCTGATTTGTATTCAAAGAAGATCACTAGTTTGTAGTAATTTCTATTGCTGTAGTCCGGGGTATTTACTACGATATCATTGCATTTGGTACTAAAAATTTTTGTCTTTGGCCCATTACAGGGTACAGATCCATCAGCTGGTGGAGCTAAGTAATTTTATCAAAGGTTTAATTTAGATTTTAATACTTCCATCGACCTCATATTTACACAACCAGTAATAACATTGAACTGTCTCTGCATCATTATTACTGTTTGTAGTAGTTATTCTTAGGTTATCTTTGCTGGAATCATCGGAAATTTTGAACGTTATTGCACTACCACCTAAAAATATTCATTAAATTTTTGTCGAGAATATTTACTTGTTTTTTTGGTTTGAAAAATCTTCTCTACGAAATCACCAGTTGGTTTAACTTTGATATTATAATTAACGTCTGGGTATAATTTGATAATATTGAAATTTGAGGTGCATCCACCTACACAAAATTTGTTTTCTTCACATTCTGCTGGAATGTAACCATTTTTCGAATTCCCTTCTTGCACGTAAATAGTGCATATTTCTGCTTGGGATG
>JAODKO010001067.1:879-15280 GCA_027576895.1 Sciades mastersi | reverse complement strand
GTGGTGTTCGGGCAATTTGGACACATCGCCCATAGCTGCAACCGCAACTCTTGTTTTCAACATCGCACCACACACTCGTTTCACATTTTCTGCTGTTACTTGGTTCAATCTCTTCAAAATATCCAGCCGATCATCACTACATTGGTCACAAAACAACGACACTCTATTAAAATGCTAAAAACCAAAGTTGTGTGTAACCAATCCTACCTAGCCAAATCCTCTAGGATGAGATTTGAATTTTTTAGATCTAGCATCAAATCTGGTTGTTCATAAATTGATTCCAGCCCAGATAGTAAAAGTTTTTTCGCATTCTTCAACTCAATCTCATGTATCGGCTCGATGATAATTTTGTAATATTCAGCCAGAATAAGATTCACCAACTCTCCGGTCTAAATTGGAACGAGTATCAATAAAAATAGTTGCCACCCACTGGTAACAATTCAAATGTGTCACATGTTGAGAATCACACCAACCACGTATACAAAACACACCACTATCTTCAAACGTTTGAACCACAACATCACAATCATTCACCCAACGATACCGACTAAGTATGTTACGACTGATTCGATCACTCGTTCCACTTCCAGCACTAGAAAAACCACCACTATAAGTACCAGATAAGGATGATGAATTGTCTCCTCTCAACATTGTAAACAACAACGCTATTGGATAGATATCATCAGATTGTTCCATCACTCCTTCAAACCCAACACTAACACAGGTCAACTGGGATCGATCATCATATTGATTTTTGTAGTGAAACTAGCCCATAAAAAAGATGTTTGCTGTGTTGGCCTAAAAAAACAACTCACCAAACAATAACCACCTCTATATTGAGCGGTCGAATCGTCAACACGTTTAGTTGGATTGATTGTTGGAAGTTGCCAGTTATATTGGCCAAACTTTTGAGAAATCTTTTCACCCATATCGATCAAACTCTTAATAGGAACATTAATTCCAACTATTGAGATTCTGCTTGGAGTGTAATAGAGCGAGAAGTATTTGTAAATCAAATCTTTGGATATTTGATTGAGAGATTCGAGAGTGGGTTGGTTTTGACGTCCCAGAGTGTTCTTTCCGTAGCACGATCCCATCAAAAGATCCATAAAATCGACTTCCACTCTATTGTTCAATCGATTCTGTTTCAACTGAAATGATAAGATTTTCTTTTGTAGATCCAATTCGTCGTCGGTCACCACAGGATTGAATACGGCATCAGTCAGAGTAGACATGATTTTGTCAACATCATTCGACAAAAAATTAACCGAATACACAGCCAAATCTCTACAATAACATAACTCGATTAAAACTATCAACGTTTTAATCATTAAATTACCGCCCAATCTCACATCTAAACAAATCTTTCAACCGATTCTTCCCACAACTTTTGGACTTGTTATCATTTTTGAGGGCAGTTTTCTCGATCAATTTGGTTATTCCTACAGGAAAATTGGCAGTGTAACGAGATCCAGCTTTAACAACAACTACACATAGAAATCATTGAATATGTCAAGTAAAATAATAACCAACAAGTAGATTTGACCTATACCTCCAATGGTTTTGATTGGACTTGCTCTTTGCAATGCAATCAATTTCATTCCAGAATTTAACGTGTGTCTTTGTGGAATATCTTTGACTAGAGCCATGTTGTTGGATTTTTTGTCACCTCTTTAAACAACTCGAATGGTATGACACTCTTTGTAGAATCTAGTCTAGTGCGTCACTAGCGCATGATGAGGTATGGTAATAACCTTTTTTTAAATTAAACAACAAACGATTTAATGAATTGTCACGTTTGGAAAACCGCTTCATTCCACCCATTACCATTAACGTGGTTTTAAACCAAATGTTAATGTGTAAAGAAGACAGTTTACATTAATAAATCAAATTCGCTTTCTATTAAAACAGCTTTAGGAGATGGTGGAGGAATTGAATAGTTTTTTGATAGAAAAAAGAGAATTTTCGAAAAAAAAGCATGAATACATTTTCAAAGTTGTTGTGTGTAATTAGAAAAAAAAAGCTTAACTTTGTTTATGTTGAGTTTTCATAAAAATCAGATCAGGAAAAACATGTCTCAGTAGAACTCCAAGTCTGATGGAGAGACTTGGTGTGATGATGAGCTCTTGGGTGGCATTTCTATCGAGAACACAACCAAAAACACGCTCGGCCACATAATCGATGGACATGCCATTTTTGGTTTTTTCATCCATCACTAAAAAACGCCTACTTTTAGTACACCATCTCAACAATCCAGCCGTGGTTACCATTGTATTTGTCGCCTGTAGAAGTGATAGCATTGAGTGATAGATTGGTGGCCACATACGATGGATGTACATTGATTACACGTACGTTACCATAGGTTGATTGAATTTCGGCGCGTAACGAATCGAAAAAACCCAACAACGCAAACTTACTTGAAGCATCTAACCCCAAATTACAATCGTTATCAAAACAACGTCCACTCTCACTTACATGCAGATCTATCGTAGGTTCCAATAACAGATTGAATACTTCCAATAGTGACGATGGTTCCCATGGTTTTATCAATCAAATTCTCCTTCAACAACTCTACACACAACAACCTCAGTCGTTTTCATTCAAATCACCACAATTCTCACTCATAGTGAAAGATATCGTTCCAAAATAGTTGACTTCCATGATATGACGATAGATTTCGAGGGGTGATTGAAGCACAAGTTGACGAGATCCCACACCAGCATTGTTGATCAATATATCGACTTTTTTGGTTTTAGCTTTGATGGTGTTGACCGCATCCTCAATAGATTTCTCATCTTTGAGATCCAATTGAACACAATGTACAATTTTAATCTATTTTATGTTTATTCGCCGTAAAAGAAACACATTACTCGATTGGAAATGAACTCGTTGGCAACAATTCCCTCTTTGATCGCTTCCAAACGATCCAACGAACGAGCACACATGAACAAAGTGACGTTATAATCTTTCAGGTAGCTTACCAATCCTATATACATATACACGTATAACAAAAAAGATGGAACCAAATGTAAAGAGGTAGCATATGATAAGTGGAAATAGTCACCTGTTCCAATACCAGAACTGGCACCTGTCACAACAACTGTTTTGCCCTCCAACTCAATCCGTTTGACTGTACATTTTTTGTACAACAAGTATGCTCCAATCAACAAAATGGAAACAGAAATAATCATTGAAAATTTCGAAACTGTCAACAACCTACCGATTCCAACAACAGTCGCAATAAGCTAAGCAATTGATGACCCAATTGTTCAATTATTTTTTCTAAAAATCACAAAAGTCAATTGGAAAATAGAAACAAACAAACGTACAACTATGGCGTTAAATAACGGAATTAATTGGAGATTATTTCTCGAACACAGTTGGTATCACTCGTGACCCATAAAAAATAGACAAAACTTTTTAGTTTCCACGGTGATGGTTAAAATAACATATTTTTTATTTATTAAAGATTTTTTTGCATTGTCTACTTTTGTAGATTATTTTGAAATGTACTTTAATCGTTTGACAGTAGCGGGATGCGCGGCAAAAAAAACAAATATTTCCACTTTTAAAAAGTTTACATTAAAAATTGCAAGCGCAAACAGTTCCAAAAACTACAACGCTTGAACTGTTTAATTTGATTATCGATATAGCGTATAATATCGGATTTATCGTCAAAAGGACGTCTTTGCTCAAAACGTTTTTCTGATTGTTTCAACCTCTGCTAAGTAGAAAAACAACAATAACGACAATGGAACAATAGTTTGATTCCATTTGACCTCATATAGGGATACAAAAATCGTCAAATGAATGAGTTTCAATATGGTTTAGTTTTCGAGCAAAACCTATACTTGGTTCGAAAATAAAGCAAACTCCCCATCACAGTTTCGCTCATATATATAGAACAACTTAAAAAGATTGAAATAATCTACAATTTAACTACATTGGCAAGGTGCTGCTGCGATGAGAAACTGCAACACCTCCAGCCAAACATTTGCAATGTTTGTGGCACTTGATTACGCATGCACTCACTCAAAACACAAAGATGGTTCAATACTCTAGTGACGCGTCGTCAAAAGATATCTGGATTTTTGGTGCGTTCACCTACGGTCTCATTCTAGTGATCCTAACCTGTATACACACTTGGACCTATTTGAAAAACAAAAGTATATGCTTTTTTTGGGTTGGAAATCGTTGTTTTGTTTTTGTACATTGCTTCAATGGCATTTTGTAGAGGAACACGACAAAAACAGATTCCGCATAAGATGTGAGTGTACAGCATGCAATGTAAAAGCCTACAAAGCGGAAATCGAAGCTGGCGATATTGTTACCGTTATCACTAGGTGAGTCGAAACAGTTTTTCTCTCACATACATATTTCCTATATGCGTAGATATATATTTCTGGCGATTTTGTGGATAAGTTTGGGTGTGATTGTACTACAAATACGAAATCTTCCATCGACCGAAGAAGGAGCCGGCATCGTCAAAGATCCTTTCGAACTGCTAGGAATTGATCATGTAACTGTCAAATATTTATTTGATACAATTACCTTGTTGTTAGAGAGCAACAATGAGACAAATCAAAAAAGCCTACAAACGACTTTTACTCAAAAATCATCCCGATCACGGTGGTGATCCAAAAAAGTTTATGGAAGTGTCAGACGCCTACAAAATGTACCGCTTTGTATTGGACCAATCAAATTGTCACTTTGTTTGTAGTTTAACAGATGAATCAAGCCGAGAAAAATGGGAAAAGTATGGCAATTTGAATGGTCCTACTCAACACAAATATGGCATTGCATTGCCAATTTGGTTGCTAACCGACAAAACCCCTCCAACAGTAATACCACTATTGTATTCTAGAGTAGATTGATTCGTTTAATTTAGCTTATTGTGTTGTATTATTTGTGTGTTCTAATTGGAATACCAGGATTCTTTGTAAGCGACTATCATTAGTATTCTCCAGAAACTTTTTTGTGTTTGATATATGTTAGTATCTGGTGTGGAGATGGTGCTTTCCAGGTAAACCAGAGTTGAAAGTGGCTGAACCAATTGTTGGGTTGTTTTATCGGTTTTTTAAAGAAACATCGTTGATCCCAATAAAACGTATGTGTGAGTTGGTAGATTTTTTGAAAAGATGCTTCGTTAGGTCTGATTATAATCATATCGGCTTGTCCTATATTTGACCCGGACAATTTGAATCGTCGTCACGCTCATGTGTGTTTGTTTGCACAAATCAAACAAGTAACTTATTTCTTATATATTATGTCGAATGGACTTTATAAAACTAAAAAGTTAAAGCTTGTGTATTAATCATATTTGTAGTTGTTGATACAATTGGATATGAACAAAGAGGTGAATCGTCCTGTACCGTTCAATTCGAGTTATTCGGTGGAAGCGCGAACGTTGTTGTCAGCCCATCTCAACCGAATGTCTCTCGAATACACATCACTTTATTCATGTATGATTTTGAGTTGTTTGTAAGTAAGCGTATTTGTGTTGTAGACCAACAGAAGGTGCTCACAATTTATCGTGGTGTAGTTGGAATGATTCTACATGAGATTGTACCACTTTGGCGCTACATCGTTTACGAAGCTCATCTAAGTAGGTTTTCGTTGTATCAAATTGTTTTGACTGTCTCAAGACAATATCACGGGCAATGTGAACACACAATTCGAGTCACGATTGGCCACAGTGGAGAATTGTATCAAATTTTGTGGTTGCATAACACAAGGTCTTCAAATCCACGACAGCAATTTTCTTATGCTCCCCAACATTACCAACGCTGATATTGCCAGGGTGCAACAGAAGAAAGTGATCACTTTCTATTTACGATAATTTGACGTTGATTAGAAAAGTGTACGTGGATTACAAGATTTTGTCAAGCTGAACCCAAAATATCGACCGTACTCCACATCTTCACTCATACCATTCTATATCTTTATATATCTTATATATATTTATATGTCTTTATATGTATATATGTATACGTATAGGTTGTTGTTCAGCGATTTGAAATTGGAACAACGCTATGAAATACAACATTTGTTCGAGACTCTCCCCTACCTCGAGATGCATATTAGAGTCAGATGTACAACTCAATTTGTCTTATTGAAATGTATGATTTTTGTTGATAGGCGATGATGACACTCAAGATGATACTATTATGGTGAAGTCGTTGTTCAACGTTGACATTATTTTTGAGAGAAAAAGCATACATCAAGCGATAGTCGCTTATGATGATGCTGAGCGCAACACAGCCAATTTGGCGTCGTCACAAGATGCCAACGCTGTATTATTGGCATTTTTCGTTGTTAGTTTTAATATCAGTGAATAGTCTAATGCGCCTGACAATGTGAAATTCGGTAAAAGACCAAATAGGAAAAACCCTAAAAAGAGAAAACCCGCCAAATCTACCTCAACGACTTCAACAACTTGTGCGGTTACGGAAAACCATCCAGTTGATGATTGTCAAGGCAACAACAACAATGAAGGCGACTACGACGGTGTTGATTCGTCCATTTGTTGGCCTCAATCCATTAAACCCATCAATCACAAGTCTCATTTGAAAAACGCAGCCAAAATTCGTCCACATTGTCCGTTGTTTCCGTCGTGTGTGTGTGAGTCGTGGTGGATTTACATTACAATGAGTGGTGGCGACTCCACGTACGTACCAACACTGCACAGAACCGAATGTATTGAGAATGGCTACACATGTTATATCCAAGCGGATGCACCCTCCAAACCTGGCACCTACAACTACACTCTCAACGTGATCTCCGATGTCTACCACAATCTCCATTTCACCAAAAACTTCAATGTGTCCTTTTATTAACACACAAACATATAATGGAGCTATGATTTGGTATGAATAATTACGTGTAGGTCAAAATCGTAGAAGATAAACCCATCGACACCAAACACCACTGGAACATTAGCAGCTCTGGTAGCGACGTCGATATGAGTGTTCTCACCGACGAGGAGGTCGAAATCGCTTCTCTATCCGTTGAAGTTTAATGACGATGAATACTGAAACATTTGTACTCTACTACTACTACTACTATTACCATTACTATTACGTGTTGCTTTTTAGTTTTCGTTCCTTGTTATACTTTTTAGCTTTAAATTATCATTCCCTCTCTTTGAGTAAAATAACGCTCTGTTTTTGTTAAATAGTCAAAAGTTTAGTATTTGTAGCAACACTGATAAGCTAATTTTAATCCAGACCAAATAATTTTGGCGAGAAACAAAAATCAAGCATTTTTTAAAATTCAAAGGCGCGAAAAACGCTAATAGAAAAGCGAACGTATTGGAGCTGTATGCGCAAAAATTTATAACTCCAACACAATGTAGTGGCCATAAAAATGTTCCAAACTATTGTTAGTTTTAGTTGATGATAGACATACAACACATTATCACATTTGTTGATAGTGCTCAATCCATTCTGGCACGTAGAACATGTCTGGTGGTTTTATCCTTTTCTCTAATCACACAAGCATACAACTGCGACACAACCAAAAACAAATACATCAAATAAACAACTACACCCCAACCACTGTAAGCGTCTCTGTCGATTGCGTTCATAAAAGCTTGTGATATAGTTTCAAACAACACTTTGGCATCCTACACACAAACGTTTTTAGCCGATTTCGTTTATATGCGTGTAAAAAAAGTTACCATCTCGGGTCTCCATAAACTTTCACATATACCTTGCAACTGCTCGAAACTGGTGCCCACCGCCACAAAATCTTCACTCACCATTGTGCATCCCAACAGATCACACGATGCCACAAACGGCTTTCCTGTATCGGGATCAAATCCACAAATAATAGGTTCAGTAAAGTATGGGCCAAATCTACACGTATAACATTGTTAGACTAATGAAGCGGCAACACAATCACACCTTTTTTTATACAACAATGTGCTTATAATATTCATCAACACTTGTGGTTTCACTGGTCTATTCTCGTTGATCTTGTAGAGAGTGACTTCACTTTCAGTTTCTTCTTTGCTATTTACACAGAGATTGATACACTACAAGTTATCCAATATAGAAATGGTTGAATTACACGCTCAACACATCGGTGGCCAATCCTCCCAATCCTATGTATAAAGATTCATCCATTTTGAAGATTTTCTCAAAGTTGGTGCTGATTGTTTGGAATTGGAATCCAAAACGTAGATCACATGCGATGGCGAAACAATCCGCTCCTTTCATTGCCAACACCGATCCTCCATTCAATTGTCTAGGCTAAAAGTGGAGTCATTGTTTTTGTTAGCAAGTTTCAAACGAACTTACATCCATTACGTTTCTTCGTCTGCGCGCGCACGTTTGAGAGAAGTGTGTGGGAGACATTCCAAGGTGAGTGTTGGGAAATGCTGCGTAGAACTCTTAAAATGACACCCTGCACATTCCATTCTGTACGTCAATGTCACCAAATGGTAGATATTAAGACGGCCAATGAACGAAACGAAAACAACCCGGTTGTTTTCCACGTGGATTACGCAGAAATGTACGAAAACCTTTTAAAATCTGGTATTTACGCTTATGTACGCGTATTTTTTATCAAAAAATTAATTAAGGATTCACTGCCGACCAAGCAAAATGCGTCAAAAACATTCTATTCAATCAAAACAAAGCTTTTATAACCACAAACAATGAGTTGTGTCAATTTAAAAACCATCTAGTAATTTAAAAGTTGATTCACTTCACGATTGAGATTGTTATTACTGACATTTTTAGAATTATATTGATGGTAAACTTGATCTACAAATAAACAGTATCAAGTAACGGAAGCTGTAGCATGTATTGTAGATTTTACTGTATTTTTCCAAGAAAAGATATGGTTATACTTGAGAAGAGCGAATTTTTTTTATTACGTACCGACAACGAAGTAGCTATTGTTGTATAGTTTTCGCATCCGTTTTGTAAGCAATATCCCACAATTACATAGAAAATACGTGATCAACTCGGTCTAATATCCAAAGATATGTTGGTATTTTATTTGTAGATTTTATGCTGTTTACGTTGTTGTGCAATTTGTAGCAAAATATCTCACGGATGCGTTCAAACATCACTGTGGAGTTCAGTTTGGAGAAGGCAAAAACAAGAGAAGATGTACGAATCATATATTTGTGTTAGCCCACTAAAAATGATATTTGTTAACGATGAATTGAATTAGATTGCTATGCAGGAACAACGCATCAAAGACACCAACAATCGAATTGACACAGAAGTATTTCACTACATTCTTGCTTGTTTTGATGTTACAATTTACAATTGAAAGATGGCCAAGCTACAAAAAGACCTAGAACAACAAAAATCCGACCTCATCAAATACATCCTGGCCACAATCATTTCGTTCACTATGTTAGCGTTGGGAATCTCTAGAATTGTTGCTAGTTTTACGTAGAGATCACTTTTTATCAAACCACTTGGAAATATCAAATTTATTCTTCTATTAACTGTGAAGAATAGTTTTAGTTTTTTAATCGGCGCGAAAGAATAATTTATTACCAATGTGATAAAAATGATATAGACAGAGTATGGATTAGTTTTCTTTAAATTTTTTCAAACTATCCTCCTCAAATGCTTCATCAATGTGGCGTTTTTGAGGTGATTGCGTTGATGATGGGTCGACAGCTTCGTTTTCTTCCACATTGGAGGCGTTTATGAGATCAATATTCTTGAGCGCTAAAATGAAATCACTCTCTACTTGCTCACTCATTAGATTACACTCGATAAATGACTTCAATTCGTGACCTAAACAAGAAAAACCCGACACATTCAACCCCGATAATATGTCGTCTGGTAAAATGGTTTTTCGTTTGTATTTGGTTGCATTACTCAGTGAACTTAGAATTTAGTTGATAAATTACAATCGTTACTATAGCAATGGACAATTTTATCAATACTTGTGGGTTAGATACAAAATGAAAACTGTGGCCCATTGCGCCAACGTAGTTCTCACATCTTTGGAGAGATGAGCTTCTTTTGGCAACTAAAACTGCTGTATATTTATTTTGAGAAAAAGCATCGATACTGCGTCCTTCAGAATTCGATTTATAACCGCAAACGGCAAATGAAGTTCATCCGCTTTATCGTCACCTTCCATATTCATGTGTGGGGAAAATTGTCGGACAGAGTTGCAATCGGTTCACTCAATTGTTGAATCTAGCGAGTGGTTTCGGCCAAGTTCAAACAGAAGCTACAACTTTCTCCGGTTTTTTGATGCGCGCGCTTTTTGTTTAGAAACGTTGTTGGGTTTTATCTGCTGGTTCTATTTGTTCAATCTATTTAGTTTTAATATTGGTTGAATTTATAAAAAAATATGTTGCGAAGACCTCCATTATTTCTTATCTATACGGAATATAATTGTTAACCTTGATAATAACAAAAGCGAGTTTTAATGGCACCGATGTAATCCCATTACTATTTAAAAAAAATAAAATATACCTATATACGTGTATCATTATAAAATTTAGAAGAGAATGTAGACTCTAACTATTCGCGAGAGCAGATTAATTGAGAATGTTTAATTGTAATAATAGATAACGATAATTAAAAAAAGCTCATTATAGATTATTAAAGTACCGCGCCGAGTGTTTGTGACGTGTCACTCTACCCAAATACATTCGTAGCCATGATTCCAATTATGAATATCCCAAAAACACACACATTGAGTTCCAACATGAAAGTGATAGGTATGGATCGACCAAGTCCATTAAAAACTATTGGAGGTATTTGAGTTGATTTACCACTACCACCATCATTAACTAGGTTTTCTGCTCAAATTATTTAACGCTCATCGCCATAAATTTAGTTGCAATCAAAGCAGGATTTCGTTACACTAAAAATTTTCCAGTTGGAATAACCAAACTAATCAAAGAAACCGCTCTCAAAGGTACGCCAACTCTACCAAATGAGGTCGACTTGAAGAATTATGTAAGATGTTCGTTGAAATGTTTTTTAAAATGTGAAGTCCACTGGTAGTTCAGCAAACGGAAGCTATTGTAATTTTAATGTATATGTTAGCGATTTGATCATCTATTCTGCCACTTTCCAAACCAATAAGTTCAAAGAAGTTGCTTCTATCTTGGATGATGTTGTATTGCATCCTGTGATTACGGACGATGATTTCAATCTACAAAAAAGTCTATTGGCCGCTAAACTTAAACAACAAAAACACAACACCAACTTGGATGACGATGATAATGATGAAATTTTCGACCATCTAATCGACACAAGCTTTGAAAAAAGTGTCATCAGCCTTCCACAAACACCCACACACAATTCGTTAGACAGCATAACCAAAGCTCTACTATTCCAATACTTTAAACTCTACTACATTCCAAGCAGGATGTGTGTTGTTGGTGTCAACATTCCTATGGATGTATTGGTGGGAATGGGTGAAAAAATGTCCAACTATTGTAGCAGTATGACGTGGCGAATGCCTGTGCTTACTAGGAACGCTCTTTTCGACAACTCCACAGCGTCATACACTGGTGGTGGTTGTTATGTAATCCATGATTGATTCCAACAAACATTAATCGTTATCTAGATTCGTCGGGAAAGAAAAAACGATTTTATACTTAGCGCTGACCTGGTTTTTGTTAGTGTTGGATTCGAAGGAGTGACAATAGACTCTGTGGATGTGTGTGCAATGACGTTGTTGCAATCGTTGTTGGGAGTGGGTACGATGTATTTCGTGGATGGAAATCGCAGGATAACCTACGACCAACTCTATCTGAATGTGGTCAGTCCATACCATTGGGTCAACAGTTGTAGAGCACTTTTCGAGTCGTACGAAGATGGTGGGATTTTTTGCATACATGGATGGTGCGATGCCAAACAGGTACTCACCACCCACTAGAGAATCGACCAACATTCGAGTCTATTTTGTTATATTCTTGTGTAGGTTTTGAAATTTGTGAACACCATTCTCATGGAATATTACAACATCGCAAACGGCCACATACATGAGGGAGATTTGGATGATGCGAAACAGCGACTATTCACTCAAATGCTATCGAATTATAGAAACAGAAATGTGGGAATAGATTTGCGTAACTCAAGTTCGATCTTAAACAATCTCTCCAGGTAGATCAATCAATTGTTCTAAAAATTGTTACACCTGTATTAGACAAGCACTTTTCTGTAACCAGAACAATGACAGTGATCGTTTGGACAACCTAAAAAATTTGAGTCTCATCACTGTAGACGATATGAGAAGAGTGTGTTGTGCAATGTTGAAAACAAATCCTACAGTGGTTGCTGTGGGTAGTTTGTTCACTATGCCCAAATACGATCTCATCCAAAAGGCGGTATCCAACATGGAGACAATAGCTAACATCGGATAGACACCAAATATTTTGTTATGTTTCATTTGAAAAAAGTTTATAAAAAAACTTATTCTATTACATTACGAGGACGTAAATCTAATGATTTTGCATGCCAATAACAAAATCCAACCAACCAATTCACAATTAATACAGTTTTAAGTTATATACACTATGAGAAACGTCAAGTCTCGAGAGCAACAACACTGGTTCTATCGTCTGACACACTATACGCCTTAATCACATAGATATCTTGAAGTGGTCTACAATAAGTTGTTATACGATAACACCACGCTTTAGTAGGTCATTCGAATAAAAGTTATTGTCACAATTGGTTGTGACCACAACCAGCAAAATCAAAAAACCAACCTGTCTTGATCATCAGTCACAATCATGTTCATCTTGGCTAGATTCTTTATTCCATTCGTGACTCGACCAAAAATGGAATTTTTTCCTATCAACATGGTCAAAGATTAATTGTAGAGGAAATTTCAAGTCGAGCGTACCGTCAAGTTGAGGTGTGGGGGCAAGTGTGATAAAAAATTGACTGTTATTGGTGTTGGGGCCGCTTACAAACGAAAAATAAAGTAAAAACAAACAAATATTGGACGTGTCTTACCTATTCGCCATTGAAATGATTCCAGCACCTGTGTGTTTAAGTTGTGGATGTACTTCATCTTGAAAACGTGGTCTACATTTTGGCACACAATAATAATGTAGGTGATTGTATAGAACTACTGTGGAATACCCGTAAATCGATGTTCCACCTTTGCCTGTTCCTGTGGGATCTCCCGTTTGAATGATGAAATTCTAAGTGGTATTACAGGAGATATCCATGGAAAATGATTACTGGTATAATCCTGTGTATTTTGCAGTTGTTATAGTAGCCGCGATCAGCCAAAGTAGCAAAGTTTTTGCAACACTGAGGTGCATGCTTCCAATACAACTCAATATCGATAATACCCTTTTCAATAGGAAAATATTGTTCAGAATTCAAACACTTGCATTATGGGTGCACTCACCAATGAGGTTTCAAGTCGAACAACTCTCTCTTCTGACATTTCTATTTTATGCGTGCGCATCCCTAAAAAGGAAAAGTTTTGAATGAATGATTCCCACTTTAAAAGCTACTCCAAACAAGCGAGTATAGCGAGTAAAAATGCCGCCAAAAGAGTGGAACATGTGTTGGACGAATTTGTCACCAACTACCACGAGCACAGAAAAGAATCCGCAAAAAATCATCGTAAAAGTCTGGACACATTGAAACAATTTGTTTCCACGTTAGAAAATAGTACCAACTGTTTGAATCTATCATTTACTGTGATGAGAATAGAAGATGATGAGTTGAATGATAACGAGATAAACTCGTTAAAAACAATTCTCCATGAATCCGCTCAAACCCTAACCCAAACACTCCAACAACACAATGAACATTTAAATTTGCTCACAAAAGTAGGCTATGTGATAAAAAAAGTATTTCAACTGTCTACAATTGAATCAACCAACAAATAACGCTGGTAGGAATATGAGAAAGAGTATGATGTGGTAGCTTGTAGTGCTTGCACTGTGAGAAATCACTCCAACTTGAACAAACTAATATATTATCATTTTTTATTTTATGATGATTTCGAGTTGGCACAAATATTCAAAGAGGTACTGTTTGTTTTTGTGTTCGTTTTCGATTGCGTTAATATTGGAGTAGGAGAGTGGATTGGATTTGTCTGGAATTGTCTCAAAGAATGGAATCACCATGGAGGAAATTGTTGATCAATTAAAACAACTGTTTAAATCCATAGAAAATGAAGATTTTAAGCTAGCGAATTAGTATGATTAAATTAATAAATAAATAAATAAATAAGTTTTACGTAGTGTGTTTGTTGTAGTTTTAAAAATGAGGGGAATGAAGTGGCGGAGAATCTAATTAACAAACGAAAAGTGATCCAATTTTTGGTGGAACGAAAAATTCCACAAGCCATCCTTCGATTGAGAGAATTGACCAATGTTTTAAGTGCTAAAAATCTACCGATTTGTTTTTTTAAAATGTGTAGAAGGTGATGCAAA
>JAODKO010001006.1:0-10020 GCA_027576895.1 Sciades mastersi | reverse complement strand
AATTGACCTGCATCACAACAGACAATGGTCAAAACATAGTAAAAGCCATCTCCCTCAACGATTGGACCAGGCTCCAACGTTTTGGACATCGACTCCATCTGGCAATAGGCGAGTTCCTTTATAAAGTCACAATAATAATAAATAATAAGAGCAGCTTATAATAGTTGATGTACTCAGTCTTTTTTTGTACATTTTCCCTGTAGAGAATGCAATGAAAGATTCCAGAGTTGAGCGTGCTGTAGGTCTTTGCAAAAAGATTGTGGGCTCCTTCAGTCACAGCTGGAAACGGAGGAGAGACCTTAGTGAGGCCCAGAAGGAACGCTAACTACCTGAGCAAAAACTTAAAACAGTGTGCCCAACAAGATGGGGGTCGAGGCAAGCGATGGTCCAGAGGATACTTCAACAGTTTCCAGCCATTTCACATGTACTGTCCCCTGATCGGAAGGCTAGACACTTGATCCCCACATGGCAAGATATTGAAGTCCTTGAAACAATCATATATTTTGACTAGCAACATTGATAGTGAAGATGACCCCTTAATCTGGTGGGGGCAAAATAAGGGTCAATATCCATGACTGTCTGTTCTAGCGAGGAAATATCTGTGCATTCCCGCTACAAGCTCACCTTCTGAACGGCTGTTCAGTACAGGGGGGAACATTGTGACATGTCACCATACATCACTGAAGCCTCAACATGTTGACAGACTTGTGTTTTTGGCAAAGAATCTTTAAGCCAATTCTGCAGTGCTGTGTTCAGGACCATATGCTCTACCTCCTAAGGAATTCTCATTGTTTGATGTGCACATGATGATAAGAGGAAGTTGTTATCAGCCACATATCTCAATTTTTTTTGCTACTACTACTGTGCCTCTGCCAAAGCAAAGTTCCTGCAGCTCCTGCTAACAAGCCTATTGTTCAAACGTTTGATACTCTACTTGAATGATCATTTGAATGTTTTTTTTGTTTGTTTTGTGCAATAAACAGTGCAATAAACATTTTGTATAAAAAATCATGCCAAAGAATCGTGATCTCAATTCTAAGCAAAAAAATTGTGATTCACATTTTTTCCAGAATCGTGCAGTCCTACAGGCTTTCATGAATGGCCCCAGTACTGGACCAAAACACAGAACACCAAACAAGGATAGCTATCTCTTCATTCATTAAAATTTCAGACCTGTTGGGTTTCAGACGACTTGCTGGATCAGTAACAAAGATTCTGAGACATTACAGTGCTTGTAGTACAGGTTAAGAGTACTTGTGAGATTTGATAAAAAATTGTTGAGTCTTAAAATAATGTCTGGTGTTCTTTTTGTTTATTACAGTATAAGTATTGGGTTTTGAGGTCTGGATCCATGTGACAGCTTTGATTATCTGAAATATATAAAGAAGAGTGACTCAACTGACTAACTTTGCTTCTGCTTCCCTTATCTGAAAAATTCCTCACAACTGGCATTCCTGCTTCAGTGGATAATTTCGTTTGGATCCTGTAGTTCTGCAAGTCCTAGAAATTTGTGTTAAAATCATAAAGACTGTCCTGTGCTCATTCTATGACACGTATTCACTATATTACATTATATCCTTCATCAAAAAGTTCCCGTGCAGGGATTGGTCAAGGATGGCTCACACGTAAAATGGTTCCACCATTGATTAAGCAGGGTTCTCCAGAAAATCTGAAAAGAAAAAAAAAGCCATAGTAGGTGGTTCTGGAATTTGTGGCAGCGAAGTTGCCGTGGCACACCAAAGGCGCACTAATGCTAGGAGAGTCGGGAGCATGCCCCCCCCCAAGAAAATTTTGAAATTTACATGCCTTCTGGTGCATTCTCAGCTAATAAATTACTAACCATTCCCCTGTAAAATACTTACAAAATATGTATGAAATTTCCCTCCAGAGGTGTGTGTGTGTGTGCGTGGGTGTGTGTGCGCGTGCGTGCGTGCGCTTGGCTTTCTCAGTTACCCTCTGTAGTATGCTGCCTGGCTCTGTAACATAACTACATACACTACAGCATGGTCACATGGTCTGGCTCAGCCAATCAGAGCGCGAGAATCGATCAACAAATATGGCATCGCTTCCGGTCTTGCTCAACCTGAATCGAAAACAATTTCGTGGTGGAATAATTGGATTTGCAGCAAATTATGGGCAGCAGAGACAATATAAATCGCTTGAACATTGAAAGGCAAGTCTGTTTGAGTTTTTTTTTTCTAGGATCGTGTAGCTGGCGTAGACTGTCTGTGTAGGCGGAGAAAACTGCCAGTCGTCGACACTTGTGGATATCTCTTATTAAGCAATGTATCTCATGACATCAAAAATTAAAAAATGGATATGGTGTGAGTCGCTCATGGTATATCGGACTGTATAACAACAGCTGAGAACATAAACTGCCATCCTGCTGACACACACATTCTTTCTCCTACACTGGACTCATGTGGAACATTGCACATACACACTCACTCACTCTCTCTCTCTCCTGCACTGGACTCATGTGGAATGCTGAACACTGCACAAAGTGCACATATGTATATATTTTCCTTTTTCTCTATTGCCATAGCACTATTTCCCCCATCTGCACTTTTATGTACCATTTCACACGTCGCACTATTGTAACAGTGCCACCATACCTATGGCTACCTCAATTCACTGTGTCACTTTATATGGCTCTACACCACTAGTTTATGCACACCACTAGTGGATGCAGTGTCATGATCAATTCTTGTTGTTTGTTGTTGTCTTTGTGAGCAACTGTCCTTATTTAGCTCTGTCTTTATTCTATTATTTTATTATCTCATCTCATTATCTCTAGCCGCTTTATCCTGTTCTACAGGGTAGCAGGCAAACTGGAGCCTATCCCAGCTGACAGGTCTGGGAGGACTTGAGTACTGGGGAAAGTGGAGTTACCCCTTAATCAGCATTGCTCCCAGGTCTGCTCTGATCTGAAGTGGTAGCACCTGCCTGGGTTCCAGTTATGGGTTAAATAGTACATCACCAATAAGGTGCTGGCAGCAGGGTGCTTTTCAGTGCAATGTGGCAGATGAACCCAACAGGGTCAATGGTACACCACCAGATGGCATGCAGAAGAGCCACTCAAATGGCCAATAGATGGCATCATTCAGCAAGGCAGTTGTCACTGCAGGGCAACTTCCATACTTGTCAGGTCTGTGGCACTTTTGTGCACCACTTGGCATCATGTCTGGAGAGACAACGTGACGGGGGCACAACATCGCTTGTCTGTGCAAGGCGCTTCGTTCGAAGAGCAGATAGGCTCATTCATGCCACCACTGTGGATGACTCTGTCGCTCTGGTGTGGGCCTCATGGCCCATCTGCGCATCCTAATGAAGCAGTCATCATCGCTAGCAATGGACAGCCAACATGACATACTGTAGTGCCCTGTCTATTTACAATATTTGTACAATTAGCATTTGTCCTTTACATAGAGCTCTTGTCATATTTTCTGATTAGGTATTTCATCCCAAAGCTACTGATACTATATGTCTATAATAATAATTAAAAACAATTTATTTGATGCAAAGTAAAATGTACTCAGCTTAACTTCCTGTACTACCTCTTCTAGCCTAATGACCTCTGCCAGGATAAAGCAAAGCTCGAAGTGAGAAACAACACAGAAAGAGAGGAAGAAACGGTAGCCACTCTACCAGCTAGCAGAGAATACCCTCCCACAGGCTCCACAGGACAGGATGTCCATGCTGCCCCAGAGTCAGCATGGTACGCTGTGGTCAGGAAAGCTCTGAGGAAGACTCACTCAATATCAGCGTCCATGACTGCTTCTGACATGCAGCCACTTGTCCAAGAAGATACAGAGAGCTGAAAATCGAGGTATCACTTTACGATACACAAAAATCTATCTATCTATCTATCTATCTATCTATCTATCTATCTATCTATCTATCTATCTATCATGAGGAAACATTCTGATGTGAATGCCAAAAACAAAACCTTTATATTGGTTTTATTTTTGGAAGAACCATTTGTGTCAGCTGCCACTGACTGCACAGAGTTATTTAATTTAAGATATCATCATACAAATTCCTTCTACATGCTAGGTTGGGTAGTCAGAATGCAAAACCTATTTCTTCTTTCCAGAACAACACACCGGAGCCTGTGTTTGGCAGTGCAGACGTGTGTAGGAGGAGATGTGTCCCACCCTGTGGACGCCCCCTACGCACATGCCAACAAACCCCAGCGGCCAGCACAGCCTTCCTCTATTGATGACCCTGATGCCAGTGTATGGGGGGCATCAGCAGCCACTGATTCCCAGACGTTCCCCAACGCTGAAGCCGTAGCAGAACAGAAATACTGGGAACGGGAGCCTGTGCATACTTATGAAGAGGCTCTGCACATACGTGCTCATGATGATCAGATTGATTTCTATGCAGTTGGAAGGCATGGAGAAAATGCAAGGGATGCAGGTGAGGAGGAGGAGGGAGATGGACGAGAATTACGAGTTATAATGATAATAGTGGCTTTTACAATGGGCTGGCCTATCCATTTGATTATGTATAGGATTAAACCAAAGAATTTCTAAAGGGGGGAAAAAACCCTGGTCAATTTCAAATTATTTGGTGGTCCAGTCATGACTGTATGGCCTAAAACACCACACATCACCCCTTCCAAATGGGGTAGCTAGTTTAGAAACTAGCGAACCATGTTCAAGGTTGTCGATAGAGGTGTGATGATTAATCGATCCCCGATCTATCAATCCATTTCAATCCGTGATTCAAAAAGCGATTAAAATTTAATGAATCATGATTCATTACCCCGCTTCTCGCCCATAGTCAGTTGGGATAGGTTCCAGCTTGCCTGCGACCCTGTAGGACAGGAGAAGCGGCTACAGATAATAGATGAATCATTATTCACTGACAATTTACTAACAATACCTAATTTCATCCCGATAACCCTAGATGCATTACAAATTGTGACAAACAGCATAATTTTGATATCAAAAATCGATTCAGTATCCAGAGCTGTACGTGGGCGCAGCCATGCTTGTGGTTGTTATCGCAATCTCACAAGCTGCTTTGTGAACAACATGGCGGACGACTCAGAATTCTTCGAGCCATTGGCTTTTAAAAGCCCAGTTTGGCAGCATTTCTTACAATCTCAGTACCTTATGTACTCTCTTGAAATGTTGCATCTCAAGAGGCGGTGTTCATTTTAACACACATGACTGTATTTTTGTGTTTTAAAAGACCGAGACAAGTCATGAAGTTTTTTTTTTTAAAATTTCTTAGTGTTTTGCGGTTTGAAAATCGTGCCAAAAATGACTGAACTGTGATGCATTCAGAGTTACATACAAAGTCAGTGGAGTGACTGGAGTCTGAATAAAGACAACAAAGGCAACAAGACTTTTTTTTTTATTGCTCTACATTTCTAGGCTGACAGTTCACAGAATATTGACAATGATTTGCATCAGTTATAAAATAGAGGACAAAAAATGTGAATCGTGATTCAAATCAAATCAGGTGGTCAAAATCGTGATTCGAATCGAATCGTGAAAAAAACCCCAAATCGTTACACCTCGAGTAGTCGAGTACCATTTAACTAGTGAAGCTATGGCTACGTGTGCAAGTGCATTCAATAAACTGCAATTATTTTATATGTACTGTTACAGTTTCAAAGCTTGATGTATAAATAAGGAGAATCACACAATGATGTGTTGCTTTAGGAAATTCTTCAACCACAGTGATCAGCCCAAAGTCTTGTAACAGCACCACAACAAATTTACCAGCAATTGCGAGACATGTTTTATACATTTATAGTTACATTTCATGTTGTGGAATATCCTGAAGACTAGTTCCTTTACACTACCTAGTTTAGATCATTCTCTCAGTCCTCCATCCTGAACAATTTCCCATGATATACAGTACAAGTCCCTGTGAACAAGCTGTTATGGTAGAAAACAACAACATATTAGAAGGGCTGTATTAAAGCTGTACTGCCTTTCAGATTTTTCAAGTTTAGGTCATAAAAAGAATTTTCCCCAACACCCAATTATTTTTGTTTAGTGGCCTGAAAGCTACTGAATTCAAATCACAGACTTCCAATTTTATTAGGTTTTTAAAAATGGAACAATTAATGAATTTAGGGCCACGTGACCTTAAATTCTCCACTATTTTTTTCCTGCTTCACCATGACGCAATACAAAATACTACGTCATGCATCACGTGGTGGGTTTTTTCCGTTCGTGCAAGGCATTGTGGGATACAAATTTGAAACAGGAGAGAAAAATGTTGGACGTGAGTGTGCGAATGAAACGTGAAAGACTCACTACAGTAACGGAAAGCGAGATGACGTTATGTTGCGAAAGAAACGCGGGACCAAACTAATAAATATCTGCGCTCAGCGAGCACCTCGGTGTGGTCAACTGTTCATTTAGTGACAGAATGATGAAACCGTCAATGCGCGGTCAAAGTAAACCTGCACATGTGCACACGGCCTTCCTCTGTCTGCTTGACTGCACGAAGCGAGCGATTTCATGCACATTATTTGCTCAGGAATCCTCTCAAATTAAATCACTTCCCAGCCACAGAACAGTCTGGGTTTTGTTTTGTTAGATATTACAGAAATATACATCACAATGACCAAATTTCAGAGGGAACTAAATTTCACTGATTTTATGAAATTGAAAGGCCATCTACTTTTAATATAAACCTGAAACATAATCAGCACCTTCAGTGCTGTGGTATAACTCAAGTTAAGCTGGGCGAGTTCTCATCATAAAGGGTTCTTTAACTACTGTTTATTACTAAAGAGTTGGTGTAATTAACCTTAAGTTATAATTGCATGCCCAGGTGGATTGGTTAAAATCCTTAACTAAAATTCAAGATTGTGTCAACTCATGTGAGTACTAGATGACTTCATTTTGGACAGCTCATCTGTTTGTGATGTGTCCAGCAGATTTCCCAGCCAATCATGTCTACTCAGAGGTCAACATTAAAGGGCAGAGCAGAGATGACCCCATACTGGCTTCTCCGACACGCCGGGCCGGCACAACACTTACCTCTATCCCGTCCTCCACAAGACCTGTTCCGAGACTGCCACCAAGGTTTGCCCCGAGACCTGCCCATGCTCCAGTATGACCCGAGAGCAGTACTCAGGTATGACTCCACCTAGTCATCTCACACAAACAATAATACTCAGACCCAGTGGTTTAAACCGAGTCCAGAAAACAGACCAATGCCACCATTGAACTATTTTTCCACAGAATATCAGTGTTTCATCAATGAAGAATCCACCCCTCCAATCCGCGCAGCCGCTGGCACAAAACTCCGAGTTTTCCATATATGAACAGATTCCAGAAAGGCCAAACAAATCCAGACTTCCACTGCCACCACCTCCAAACTCCAAATGCTGACTCCAGGTCACCACCAGCTGACGTCTAACCCTTTCTACTAGCAAATACACCCATTTTACACTGGATAAGACAGCTACTCACAGAAAGCGATAAATACCGATACCAAAAGCCTACAGGAATCATTCCATGTGATGCATATGGTACTGTACATTGCAAAGCTTACCTTATCCTGCACAGGTGCCACTTCAGCATTCTTTTATATTTTATTATTTTTTGATAGTTGACAAAGGTTGGATAGCATGTTTGGTGGCACAAAATATTCAGTATGAACTTTAATCTCTTGGATTGACAGCATGCCGAGTCTGATTCACCACTGTCTCTGACACAGACCTGTGTATAAAGAGGATTTATACTGTATCTACTATACAATGGAATTAATCAGTTGGAACATTAAATTAATAAACATTTTAAATAAGAGTTGTTATGGGTATTAAATTTTCAACTAGTCCATCTCAAAAAACAAACAAACAAAAAAAAAAACCCTTTGACTCTTCTAATCAACTATGGGGCGGCACGGTGGTGTAGTAGTTCGCACTGTCGCGTCATAGCAAGAAGGTTCCGGGCTCGAACCTCACAGCTGAGCGGGGCCTTTCTGTGTAGAGTTTGCATGTTATCCCCATGCCTGCATGGGTTTCTTCCAGGTGCTCCGGTCTCCTCCACAGTCCAAAGGCATGGTGAATCTTATCTTCGGCTCTCTCAGCCAGCACTGCCTTGGTCAAGGTCGTTGCTGGAGAAACAGTCTTCCCCTAAAGATCACTGCAGTTAGACTCTCTCTCTGTATTCCCTACTATTGCACCATTCCTTTGTTTTTGTTTCATTTGTTTTGTGTATACGCTTTTATCTGTGTTGTACTATGAAAGCTAAGTGGTACCGGAGTCAAATTCCTAGTGTGTGTTCGAATACCTGGCAATAAAATGTTTCTGATTTCTGATTCTAACTAGCTACTCTAAATTGCACATAGGTGTGAATGGTTGAGAGAAAACCTCTATTATAATAATAACCTAGTAGAAGGCAACAGGAAACCACGACTGTAATTCTTCTCTAGAGACTTTAATGGCTGGTAAAAGCCGTCAGAGCAGCCACATCACTGCAGCGATTATGCCAGAGAGAGAGAGAGAATTATCGAGCTATGACAAAATGAGCTCATGATACACTCAGACAGACCTACCTTTTGGCTATTGCGAAACAGCAATCAATAAAATCAGGAATCATGGGGTGATTGTAGGACAGTGGAACTCCTCTTTACAGTATTTAATCTCATATTGGTTCATGACAATTTACTTTAGAGCAAAGCTGTTCTGAAATCGTCACTGAAAGGGAAAAAAAAGTCCTTTTTTTGTAAAAACCAACTTTTATTTTTTTTCACTGTAGATCTCCAAGCAGCCATAAAGACAGTAAGGACCCAATTTATCTTTAAACAAAAATAAAAAATAAATAAAACAGCAACTGATGAGTTATGAAGAAGGAAATATGACTTCAGTCATACTTCCACACGGGTGGAGGAGGGAGGAAAAAAAAAACACGGGAAATAGGGTCATCCCATTAGACCAGTCCAAACTTGCATCCTTGTTCATATTACCACCAATATGGGTGATAAAATTTTCAAAAACCTCACACACACACATTCCTACCCCATCCTTGACCCCCTTTTAATGCCTTAACCCTACACTTCTCCATTAGTTCTTCTTGGTCTTGGGAGAGTCATATTTCCTCTTGCTGGAGTACCAGAGGAGCAGCGGGATGCCAGTGGAGGGCAGAGTCATCACACCAAAAGCAGCCCAGTCCAGCTATAGAGACATACACGCACCATCTCATTCTGGAATCTAATCTCTTGCAGTGAACTACAAAAATGCTATCATCAAGAGCATCAACACTGGAACCAAGTCCACTTTAAGCTGCAGAACTTTTTGAATGATTGTCCTCAATTAAGCCATGACAAAACACTCCCTTGGGGAACCCCACAGTCTATGCCTTGTGATTGAGACATTGTACCCCCAGTATCCACCACTTGCATTCTATTCTCCAAATAGGAGCCCACCCATTTCAGTGCTAAATCACTAAAACCCATATACAGTAATTTATACAGTAAAACACAATGGTCAACTCTATCAAAAGCCTTCTGTAGGTCTAACATCGCCATGCCACAGAAATTTCCATTATCTACATCTTTTTTAATAAGATCTGTTAAAAAAAAGTAAACATGAGTCAGTAGAGTGAGATTTACGGAAGTCAGACTGGAATTCGTAAAGTACTGTATGTTTTGTGATGAAAGGTAATTCTCAATCTGTTCAAAAATTATTTTTTCAATTATCTTTGACAGACTAATAAGAATGGAGACCGGTCTATAGAGTGGCCAGAAAAGAAAAAAAATAGTCATTGATTAAAAAAAAAACATATTTGGAGTTTGCCCAACAGCAAGTGGCAGACTCCCCAAACACATGGAAGAAGATTTTTCTGGTCAAATGAGACTAAAATTGATCTTTTTGGCCATCATGGGAAACGCCATGTGTGGTGCAAACCCAACACCTCGAGAACACCATTCCTACAGTGAAGCATGGTGGTGGCAGCATCATGCCGTGGGGATATTTTTCATCTGCAGGGACAGGAAAGCTGGTCAGGACTGAAGGAAAGATGGATGGCACTAAATACAGGG
>JAODKO010000900.1:0-10043 GCA_027576895.1 Sciades mastersi | reverse complement strand
CTCATGATGACGACGATAATGTGGATGATGATCATGAGCCCAAAAGATTCAAATCCACAGACGATGAGACATCTCAACAAACTTTTTCGTCTCAATCAACATCATCATCACCGTCATCTTCAACGAGTGATGAGGATGATACCACTTGTATTCAATCAATTATTGACATCAAACTAAGTGGTCAGGAGGATGAAAAAGGAGACCAGATGAATGAACTAACCAAACAAATGCTACTTTTGCCGCACGACGAAAGAGTGACCTTATTTAGAGAGTTGTTGGAGGAGTACAATGTGAGTGTGTTTGGGACGTGGGAGAAAGAGTGCCAACGTATGAAAGACGATCCTCGTCTCGAGATACTCTCACTCAAAGATCGTAAAATTCAGTACAATGAATTTTTGCGCGATCGAGCCACCACCGAAGCCAACACCACTCGTAAGGAGCGTGAGGAGAAAAAGAAGAAATTTTTCGAATTTCTACAAAAAGTTGTGAAAGATCCTCGAATGAAATATCTCGAGTTCTCCTCGAAATACTCCTCCATGCCCGAATTCAACATATTCACTAGAACCAAAGAACGTGAGACTTTTTTCAACCAATACTTGGACACATATGTTCGTTCGAGTATATGTGTTGATCCAAAAGTATTTGTGTGTGTGGTGGCAACCCACCAACACCAACGATTGATTTATCGTGAAATATGTTTTAGCAAATCAAATTGAATTATTGGAAAATGTTGGATGAATTGAATTTGGATGGGGAAGAGTGTTCGTGGAAAACTGTCAAACCAACAATAAAAAAAGATTTGAGATATTTGAATGTGGACAGTTCCAAACAGAGAAAATCTTGGTTCAAAGATTACATTAAGGTATTTTCGTAGTTGTTTTATTTGATCTATTTCTGTATCAATTTAGGAATACAAAACAATGCTTGTAGGATCGTTGATTGGACGCTTAACTTTATTCATTTAATAATTTGCGTAGAAATTTAAAAACAAAACCAAAGAAGAGATTGCGTTGATGAGTTTGAAACAGCGTGAAAAAGACGTGCTAAAAGAGAAAAATCAATTGGATAAATCTCGTCAAAAAACTCTCGGTCATTTCGAGTACAAAAACAGTATCGATCAACTGAAGGTTCTATTGAATCATTACGTGAGTTGAGGTTGGTTTCTCTGTTACGATGCTAATTTTGCATACAAAAGGTTCAAACATGTCTTTTCTCGTACGATACTGTGCTGAAGATTTTCCAGGAGAAAGCACTATCAAAGATTGAATCAATTCAGAGTTTTGTGAAACCCACCACACTACGCAAGATTGTGGAAGAACATCTCGACAAAATTCAAACCAAACAAATTCAGCTGTTCCATTACACGTTGGACGAGTTGATCGAAGTGGGAACGGTATGTCGTTCACTTTCTCTCTCTCTCTCACATAACTCTCTGTTCACATTGTTGATAGATCAATTTGAATATGAAACTAGGTGAAGTTTGTGACATCATTCAGCGCGCCAGAAATATAACAATCGATATTTCCGATCAAGTATTCCCAACACTTGCTTTTATCACTTGATTTAACTCTGTTTAATCTTAGACGTTAAAGGACGAATTTGAAAAGTACACTACCAAAAAAGAACAAAAGTTTGTCGATCAATTCAGGCAACTTCTCAAGGAAACCCAGCTGATAGATTTAATGTATCTATTCGATTATATCGTTGTTATTTGATTGACTTGTGTATAAGCTTCAAACGAAACAACATCACATCGACATCCAACAAAGAAATCGTTGTTGAGATAGTCGAATTCGTGAAGGTTTGTTGTTTTTTTATTTTTTTATGAGCATTGCTTCGTTAGAGAGATCGTCGTTTTGTGCAACTTGCGTACAATGCTCCATTGAGGGACAAACTTCTTCTGGAGCAAGTGGAATCCATAAGAGCTACCATTGCCCCAAGCCATAATTCTGAAGATGAAGAAGATTGACTCGCACTTAATTTGTTGTATTTAGCATTTTCTATTCATTACGCCGTCCATTTTATTCCTCTTGATTATTTGTAAAAAGGATATCAAGTTAAAGTCTATAATGGTAAAAAAACTAACGAAAAATGTGAAACATATTAAAATGGCGCCAATTTTAAAACTATTTGTGTTAATAGGAAATTGACAAATAATTCGATTAAATGTACAAGGCAATTTCCAAACATTCATCTCCACTGTCGACACCTATAAATCTTCTTATGAAGACAACTTATAGTGGAAAATAACTGATTATTTAAAGTAAACAGCATTTGATATTCTATTATATTCAACAAAGATATAGAATGAACAACTCATTATGTACATTAAAAAGATTGCTCTTTAGCAAACGCAATTTTTTTGTTTAATTTATGCGAAACAACAGCATTCTATTCCCATTTTTTGACATTTTCGTAAAAACATAGATCAAATATTATTTATCTAGTTATATTAATATTTGAAATCTCATTCTAAATTTTATCTACGCTTAAATAAATAGAGTATTTTTAGTGAACAACTAAAAATACGATGATCATGATCTAAGTCTAATCGGCTCATTAAAAGACTATAATTTGGCTAAATTTAAATTTACAAAAAAGCAATTTAGTCCATGCATAACTGTCGATTAATTTTGTTAAAAAAATGGTGGCAAAATGATTAAAAAACACAATTTTTTTGTTTTTTTCGCATATACTTGATCGATAACATGAATTCCTCAATAAACAACAAAACCTAAGTAGATAATCGTAGATTTTAGCTAGAAATGAACGAGTGGACTACTGGATTGTATGATTGTTCACAAGATAAAGGGATAGGGTTGGCTGCGTACGTGGCCCCATGTATTGTGGCAGGTTTGATAGGCGAGGAGTTGGCCAATAATGGATGTATCACATGTGTTGGTTACTGTCTCAGTCCTTCATTTTTTGGAGGTTTGCTACGAAACAAAGTTCGAAAAGCAAATTCCATTCAAGTAGCTCATCACATCTACTCCATATTCTCATATTGATTGTATAATTTGTGTGTTACCGACGACTATTTGGTAGGGCGATAGTACTGAAGACTTTATAACTCATATGTTTTGTGGTCCCTGTGCACTTCGTCAAGAATACACTGTACATACATATATACATCAATTTATTTTTTCCCACCATCCTTTATTTTAATAACATTTTAGCAAATCAAAAAAGGTCATCGCCAACTAACCATGGAACGGCAACTAGATACACCTTTCATAATGGAATAATTCATTCATTCATTCATTAAACTAAATTTTTATCACAGTTTATGCTTATTCTTTTACTTTTTTAAGTGAAAATATTTGTTTTTATTCCATAAGCTCATATAACAGATGTGTCAACTCGTTGTATACACTTTCACAAAAGTTGTAATATATAATAGTTTCCTGATATGGTTATACTAGATGATTTTTGAGGTGGTAAAGAAAATGAAATACAAAATGATTACATGATGAAACAAGGCGCGAAAATTTAAAAACTACAAAGTGACTCACAACGAAATAAATATATCAATAGTTATCCGCACCAACAACAACATCTAATAAACTATTCTAGTAGATTAGATAGGATTGATTGCAAGTTTATTAAAAATGAGTTGAAACAAGAACTATTCAACGTTAGAGTATCTATTTGAGAGAGAGAGAGAGTTGAGTGTTAAGCTTTGAGTTGTTGAGAAATCCATTGTAAACCTTCGTAAATTCCATCACCACTGATAGCGTTAGAAGCTTGAACATGCCACTAAAAAACGATTCGAATCAGCCACAATATTTCACCACGCAACCAACTACAGTGATGTTGTGTAGATTGGATAGACTCAGACGTTCGGCAACCTGTACATCGGTCAACGCTGAAGGTAGGTCTTGTTTGTTGGCGTATACCAGCAAATATTTGGCAGTCAACTCCGAATCTTCCATCTAAACAAACGACTACATTTGGCAAACAACTGGCCCAATTACAATACGAGTCAACTCATATTTGGCCTCATTTATACGCTCCAGATCATTCGAATCCACTACAAATATCACAGCATCGGTATTTTGAAAATAGTGTCGCCACAACGTTCTTATACGATCTTGACCACCAATATCCCACACTGTGAAATTGATATTGCCATACGAAACAGTTTCCACATTGAAACCTACAATCAATCGATCGATCGATTGATAAATCGATCGATACCACAATACACATTGATTCACTTTGAACCATTTCAAATAATCATACCAATAGTTGGAATTGTAGTGACCAATTCGTCCAACTTTAATTTATATAGTAGAGTGGTTTTACCGGCTGCATCCAATCCCACTAACAAATTCCATTTGTTTAGAACACACGTACATCGTTTGGACATTGAATATGGCCGCTTACCCATCAGTATTCGGTAGTTTTTGTTGCCGGCAAACAACTCCAACACTCTACTCAACAACAGGCCCATATTTGTTCGAAAATTCTCCAACAACAGTGACCAATTTCACGGCACAATAGAAATAAATAGAATCAACTCGCGCATATCTGCATGGATTCAGCAGTTCGTTTGAGTGCTCGCCCCAATCGATTTGAGTGGATTGGTTGTTCCATCCAACTTTGGTTTTAGAGTAAGAGTTTAAACTTTTAACGCGTTTATTAAAACCACGCCGTTTTTATAATTAAATTGTTACAGAATTTCCGTCTTTATACGATTAGTCGCCGATTAACTTTTTTAAAAATTTATTTTTATGGCAGATGAAAAATCTTCTGGAGGATAAAATGCATCAAGTGTTGGTGGAATAAATATGGAAATGATTAGTATGGCAAACAAGTGCCATCGTAGGAGAAAATTGTTCCGTTCTCTTTGAGAGTCAACTCTGAGATTCTATCCAACATTCCGCGGACACTTGTGGTGGTGTCGATGGATGCGTTACTTCCTCCTATCCCAGTCCGCACCCATCCTGGATGACAACCCACACACATTATTTTGTCGTTTTTTAAATCGATGGCGAAATTCTTGGTTAACATATTGACGGCAGTCTATACTTGACATAATAATAATAATAATAGAGATTTTTGGCGTAGTGCTATGTGTACTTTGCTCAGTCGATAACTGTACGATTGGCCATACTCGTTTGTTTGGATGCAGCCCATTCGACTTGTCACATTAAACACAATGGACATGTTGTTTCGAGTTTTTGCTCCTTTGGACAACAACGGTATCAACGCCTACAAAAATATGTTAAGCTCGACGTCCGTTCGTGTGCTCATACTCTGGTCACCAGAAATGGGCCCAACGTGTTGATTTCAAATGTTTCCACTAAGGATTTGTATGTTTCAGCTTGCATCGGTACGAGAAACCCTGTTTGGGGATGAAAGTTTTTCGGCGTGTAATACATTCCGGCGTTGTTGATCAATAGATTCAACCCAAGAGGCAATTCTCCACTCAACTCTTCCACCAACTTTTTTATTTCCATTTCATTAGTCACATCTTAAAAATCGTTTATTTTTAGATATCCTAACGACGCATATACCCAACTGTTTGATCATTATTTTGTTACATTCTTTAGCCAACGAATTGAGATCCTTCATAACATCAAATATTTTATTATATTCAACAAATGATACTTTGGCTGAGGATGGATCTCGACAACATGCCACTATAGTGTTGCATGTTTTTGTGTCTTTCAGTTGTTTCACAAACTCCAATCCAAGGCCTCGATTGGTTCCTGTGATTAGAACCGCACCTCCTTTCCACATTTCTTCTGTGAAACGCTTTTTCACACTCCTAAGCTTTTCTTAGAGACCATCTTACTACTTTATTCGTTATATACTTGAGCGTATAACAGATATAATTAACGTATAGATAGTAATATTTAGGTTGTTGTTTTTTAAGGATAGCTATTTAACGTTTTTTTGGTGACAGACAGAAAGACTGTCGAGGTAGCGCAAATCGTTACGTAGGACTCCCATAAACCTACTCAGACTGGGAACTTAAGCTAAATACTCTTTTTTATCATGTATTGGAGAAACAAAGCGTAGTTGAGTTCAATCGATAAAAAAAGATTCTTATATTTTCTGAATAATTCGCATTAGTTGAGCGTCTTTTTTGTAGAGAGAAATCATTTCTGTATTTGTTTAGTATCGATCTTTTTGGTTTGATTTCAAAAAGAGAGCGTTAATGAAGAATCGCAAAGAGTGAAATCATGCTACTGAAAAAAATACAACAGGTATTATTGGATTGGCGATCAAATATATAAAAAAATTGAACATGGGGACTCAAATCGTGACAACTAACCGTTAATATAACAAGGAACAACCTTCATATGTGAAAAATTTCCCGCTATCGTAAATAGTCAATTTCATTATTCTATTCAACATTTCTTTGACACTTGTGGTGGGATCGATATCAGCGTTTGGTCCTCCCATCTCTGTAAGCACCCAACCTGGATCACAAGCAACACACATTACATTGTCATCTTCCAAGTCGACCGCGAAATTCTTGGTTAACATATTCACAGCGGTCTATATTTTACAGGTTATTTCCGCTATTGTATCTGTAGTAACATTTACTTGACTTAATCTATAGCTGTAGGAGCTACCAACGGCATTAAATTGGATTGAACCCATTATACTCGAGAGATTGAACACAATGGACATATCACTTTGATTTTTTGCTCCTTTGGACAACAATGGTCTCAACGCCTAGAATACAAATAAATGGCATTGTTTCCAATGTGGATTACTCTTGTTAGAAGAAAAGGACCAACAGTGTTGACACTATATGTGTACATTAGAGTTTCGTACGATTCTGCCTCCATTGGTATGTAGCGTTCAGTTTTGGGTTGAAAATCTCTTGGTTTGTAACAAACTCCTGCGTTGTTGATCAACAAATTCAATCCTTGTGACAATTCTCTCATCAAATCTTCCGCCAACTTTGTAATTTCTGCTTCATCCGTCACATCTTAAAAATCGTTTATTTTCAGATATTCTAATGACGCATATACCCAACTGTTTGATCAATATTTTGTCACATTCTTTAGCCAACAAATTGAGATCCTTCATCACATCAAATTTTTTATTTTTAATGAGTAAATTTTACTTTGGCTGTTGCTGGGTCAAGACAACATGCAACTATGGTTTTACACGATTCCACATCTTTCAACTGTTTCACAAACTCCAATCCAATGCCTTGGTTGGTTCCTGTGATTAGAACCGCACCGGCCTTCCATGCAGAGGTGTTGAGTTCGCTTGTATGTCGTTGTTTCGTTTGTTTTTTGTCCTTTTTTTTGGCTGAACCTGGCATTGTGTACGTTTCAGCTTGTGCCAACTGATAGATTAGTTAATCCCGTTCGTTTTGATTCGTTTTAAAGTTTATGAAATTCTTCGTGTAAGCATAAACAAAGAAAACTCACTCTTTGTTTCTACAAGTTTGATGCGTAGACGCCCACTCCCTTGCGTTTTTTAGGGAGTTTTCCGGAGCATTTACGACAGCGTATCGACCTTTAAGAATATGTTCACGGATAATATCTTCCTCATTTTTAATTCATATAAAGCACGCATCATATAAACGAAGAAATAATTCGAATTTTTCCGTTATATCTAACGCCATTAAAAAGCTTCATGAATTATAACTCACCAATTTTTTAACACCTACACTTACAAAGCTAATAATTGTATCTCAATAAAATCATACCCATCTAAAAAACTTAATTAAGCTTGATTTTTTCAATTCAAAAACCTTGATATTATTTACACAATTTATCCATAAGTAAAGTTTTTTCCCTCTCAGCATTCTCACGAAAACAACAAACCTAAATACAACAATATTATTTAGTTGAATAACATCTTCACATACATATGAAGCATCTTACATTTTTTCTAAACTTTTTTTATTCAGTAGAATACCGCTTATTGTGAAAAGCACGTTCAGAAAAATAATTTAAAAAATAACACGATTATAACACAGTTTAATCATATAACATTACTGATATCTCGAAAAAAGTGTAAGTGAACGTTTGTCCGATAAGTCGATGGTGAATATATTTTTATGAATACGAAATCGCGCCACCCAAAAACAAACAACAACTATTTTGTATAGTGGTCAACAATAAAAACAGAAAAAACGATTTGAATGGTGGTAGCCAATAACTGTTAGTATTGTATAGAATGGCCCTGATAAGTAAAAAACATTCCGTTGTCATCGGGAGTTAGTTCGATAATTCTCTCCAACATTCCTTTGACACTTGTGGTGGGGTCGATCAAAGCGTGAGATCCTCCCATCTCAGTTAGCACCCATCCAGGGTGGCACGCCACACTCACTATATTCAGCTCGGCCAAATCGATAGACAAGTTTTTGGACAACATATTGAGAGCAGTCTATATTCCACATCACAATTTTCTTCCTCTGTAGACACACAAATGTATACTACTTTGCTTAGTCTGTAGTTGTACGAGCCACCACTATCATTCTCTTGGATCGAGCCCATTCTGCTGGTCACATTGAACACAGTAGAGGCATCCTTTTCGAATTGGGCTCCTTTCGATAACAGAGGTATCAGTGCCTAAGAAATAAACAAAAGAAACTATTATCACTATTGGCTACTTTTGTGAGAAGGAATGGGCCCACAACATTGACTCTATACGAGTGAATTAGTGTTTCAGCCGTTTCACACTCGATAGAAGCAGGAGGAATATCGTATCCATGTCGAAACTGTTTCGGCATGTAGTAGAACCCTGCATTGTTGACCAACAGGTTCAGTCCATGCGGCAACTCTCTCTCCAAATCACCCGCCAACTTTTTAATTTCCACTTCATTTGTCACATCTTCAAAAATCATTTATTTTCAATTATCCTAACGACGCATATACCCAGCTGTTTGACCAATATTTTGCTACACAATTTTGCCAGCGAAGTGAGATCCTTCATAACATCAAATATTTTATTATATTCAACAAATGATACTTGGGCTGAGGATGGATCTCGACAACATGCCACTATAGTGTTGCATGTTTTCGTGTCTTTCAGTTGTTTCACAAACTCCAATCCAAGGCCTCGATTTGCCCCGGTGATCAAAACCACGCCAGCTTTCCACATGTTTGTTGTTTTCTAAACGCCTGCGCATTCATTTAACTTTTTTGGATTTAAGAGAAAATTTTTTATTTTTTTATCTGAAAATATATTTGGTTTTCAATTGATAAACCACTTTAGAGCTCATTCTCAGCGTAACTACTACACTTTGATTAAAAAACCATTGATTTATCATAAAACGTACCATATTTTCCCGCCAAACTACTTTTCATAATTAGTTTCATTTATCCAACATTAGAAAATTTTCATTTTATTTATGGGAGAGTTGTGATTATTGTTTGTTCAGCCCTCGACGAAGAAGGCCTTAAAATAATACTTTGTTTGATGTTAGTTTTGGTTGATATAACAACAGAAGCATAAACCACTTTACACAATTTATTGATACTATTTTTTTCAATTTCTTCTAGAAGATGTTTGAAGTTTGCTCGTATGGCTTATTTGATTACGTTTTCAGTCTTAATTTTTGTAAAAAAACGAGATAATCTGAAATACGCGCAAAACCGTATGAAGCTGTTTCTCTCTCGCAATTTTTTTAACGTCATGAGAAAAGTGTCAATTTCACAAAGCTCTGAAATGAATTATTCAAAGGTGGGTGTGGTAATATGGGCGCCAAAATGTAAAAAAAAGAGCGACTAATATTGCATACGAGTGCCATCGTATGAGAAAATGGTTCCGTTGTCTTGGGGGGTCAACTCTGAGATTCTATCCAACATACCGTTGACATTTGTGGTGATATCGATCACATCACCAAGTCCCCATATCTCTGTGTTCATCCATTCGGGATGACAAGCGACACATATGATTTGTTTATCGGCCAAATCGATAGCGAAATTCTTGGTTAACATATTCAGAGCGGTCTATATTTGATGTATATATATACATATAATAGATTGTAGACATCTATTTCAGATAAGTATATCACTTTGCTTAGTCGATAACTGTACGATCCACCGCTATCGTTATCCTGC
>JAODKO010000854.1:0-15423 GCA_027576895.1 Sciades mastersi | reverse complement strand
GTGCCGTATATCAATACTTTTTTGTTTGTAGTCGAGATGAATAAATGGAGATAGCGAACAGTATAAACAGGGTCTAAATTTGATTGTTCGCGGTTGTTCTGACCTTTTGATGCGTTGATTTTTATACGATTAGTTGTTACGCTATTTTTAACAAATATGAACAAAAAATAATGATTTCGGTAAATGTAGACTCCCACGTTGGCCAATGCTAATAATGAAGATTTTGGTGCGTTTGTGCCCAACGAAACGGATCTATTTTCTAATGGTATAGGAAACAGTGTTCGCCAAAAAATGAGAGCCACCGAAAAAACTCATTCCAAAAAACCCACTGGTGGCTACATTCGAATAATTGCAAAGATAATTTTGCAATCTCCGCTGAAAAAGTTGAAACTTCGAGATATCTATAGTGAGTTGCAGAAAAATTACGAATTTTTCAAGGAGAGCAAAGGCAAATGGCAGAATTCAGTTCGTCACTGGTATCTCATCATTTCATATGTGTGTGTTAGTTGATTTTGATGTTCGTCATGTGTTTTAGTCTTTCGAGCAATGATTGTTTTGTGAACGAAAAAGTCAACTGTCATTCGGAAGGTAAAGGTGGTTATTGGTCGGTGGACACCAACAACCTTCCAGATCTCACCATCGATTGTGATACTCCCACAATTAGTGATAGTCGAAGGCGTCGTCGATCTCGACCACGTCCCACCGAAGTATTCTATAGTGTTCCAAGAGAGCACATAATCAAGAATTTGAACGAACTCACCGAAGCCACTCTGTTGATTTATTTCCCCGACACTCACATGATTGATTTTTTCCCAAACCATCTCCGAGATGTATTGTTTGATTCTGTTGTTGAATGACATTTTGTATTTTTCACAGATGTACATGTATATCCAGAAAAAATACAATCTTCTCAATGTTCCATTCAACTCTGAGTTTCTGAAAAAGTTCTTTCGCGATTATTTCAACATTTTGTTTGCCTATGGAACGGAGGGTTTGGAACGAGCGATGATGTTGAACAATCAGTTTATGAGTGGAAATGATGGAACCAATTCGGCTGATCTACAAAACCAAAGTAAATACGTGTGTGTGGGTGTGATAGATTTAGTTGTTCACCCTCAAATTAGTGATGTATCAACCTGTGGATTCTCAGATGAATGCACCCAATTTGTTCGCACGACAAATGGTTAATTTGTATGACTACTCGGCAAGTGTTTCCCACAAAGCTGCTACTGCAGCTACTGCTACTACATTCCCAGACTCGTTTCCCAAACCGTTCGATCCCTCCAACTTTTATCAACCTCGCGCGCAATACATGGCCAATAGTTATGGTGGTTTGTTTGTTTGTGTTTGTGTGTAAATTTTGTGTTATTTCTTCTAGATAAAACCATATACGACTACACAGGCAAGAATATCTCCGAGAACACCACCCACAACCCCAATGTGTACAATCCCTACAAACCTATCAGCATAAATCCATCACAGTTGGACCCAATGTGCTACAACAACGACGAATATTTGGGTGGCATCTACAATCCAACACCCGTTCAGGATCCATCAACCTCCAACAGAGATAATCAAATTCCACTCTATCCTCCTCCCGGTGTTGGTGGCGGTGGTGGCGGTAGCAGTAGAGGCGATCCCAATTCTTACATGAACCCCGATTTCAACAACCACCCTTCAAGTCATTCAACTGTGTGTGTGTGTTGTGATTGATTTTTTGTGTTTTTAGTTATTCCACAAAATGGTAAAATTGACTGCAGCTGGTTGTTGTGTTGATTACTTTTAGTGATGGTCGATCCCAACACACATTGTACTGAGGTGGGTGTCAATCCCAAAACCTACACTCCTTTCGAGAAAGAAAATATCTCCAACAATAATCAAAATCCAGTGCTTGTTTATTCGAATGAGGTTTTTTTCTAGAGAAACCTTGTTGTGTAGAGTGATGTTGTTTAGCCTGTTTTTAATTTTCCTCCACCAGTTGCTCATGTGAACAATGTGGCCAACCCCATTAACTCGATTCCTATTCAACCAAACTATAATAACAATGATATTATGGGCAAACGCAGTTCCTGATTGATTTAATGTATTTTTGTCATGTTTTCATGGGTTTTCTTGTAGTGTGGTTACTGTAACCGATTCGAGTTAAGGCCAGCGTCCGTCTTGTAAACGTAGAAACGTGTTTCTCGTTCTTAAAATGAAACCACGTTTGAACGTTGGGGAAAGTTCAAAATTTGAATTGAATGCGCGCCATGTTAGGGCTTAGTTCTCGGTTTGCGCGCGCACAGCGAGCACGTGTTACCCAAAATTCAACACGAACGACGATTTTTGTGGGATGAATGAGAACACAAAAAGTGACAACTTTCAGTTGCACAAATATTTTCTGGAAGCACACCAAGAACACCTGCCTTCATTTCTCATCAAAAGCACCAACGTGAACGTGCTCACTGGTCCACATCAATTTTACGATACGCTTATTGTAAAATAGCTTGATTCTATCGAGATAGGAGTAAATCGAATGTAGAACAAAATCAATCAGGCCCAACGAAAAATTGTAATCTCTTCGCTCTACTTTGGAGACGATGATTTAACCAAAAAATTGGTAATCTAATTTCAACGTGAAATTATTTTCTATCAACAAGATTGATTGGTAGATAAAAACCATTGAAAAACGGCTCAAATCGAACAAAAAACTTCAAGTGATTGTAATGCTCGATAGAAATAGAGCTATACGATCGAAACCGTCCTCGGTTCGACGCCAATCTCCCCCAACCAACAATCCACACGACAGCGAATACAGCATCGATAGATTGGATGCACTCGCAAAACAGTACAATCAACAATTCTTTTTGTATTTGTGTAATGGAGCCGCATCTTACATACGCACAAAGGCTCAATTGCCGTTGTACGGGTTGAGTAACGGTTTGGGGGAGATATACTCGGTGCATCACATCAAACTGTTCATGTTTGACCATGATATTTTGATCACTGGTGCCAACGTGAGTCGTGACTATTTCACTTCTCGTTACGATCGATATGTGTTGATCGAAAATCAAGAGAATGTGTGCAGGTTTTTGGACAATTTCATCGAGATCTACTCCAAATATTCCACTCAAATAGCAGAATATGGTAGCAAGGGAGTTCGTGATGATTATGAACTGATTGGAAAAGAGTTGAATACACTTGTGAATGATTGTAAATTTATGAATTGTAAAATATTACGTTCTTTCGATGCCAACAAATCGTTATCATCCCATTACATTGATGTTGATGGTGGTGGTGGTGGTGGTGACACTCTACTCTCGATTTATATCAATTTTCCAAGGTTGAATATTCTTATGGACAAGATTATTATGAGTACGATTTGTACACTTCCAGGTATTTGTGTGATTTTCTATTTTGTTGCCTCATTTAATTTTCCATTATAGACAACTACAACAAGTGCCCACTTGATCTACTTATGATGACCTCCTATCTCAATATGCCTGACGATAATTTGGAGCAGTTGAAAACCAACAAACAACCCTTCTCATTCACCACCATCACCTCTCACATCTCAAACAATGCCTTCTACAAAGATCAATCTTATAAGAGTATTTCTACGCTAAATTGAGTTGTTGTGAGCCAACCAATTTTAGGGTGCATAGCTATGTTTTATTCATTGCAATTGGAAGAACTGATAGAGTCCACCTTTTTTTTTAAAGTATTCACGCCTCTCGATCTCCAATTGTATCCATATATTCTATACGATGTTGTTGTTGTTGCTGTAGGAGAGAATTAAGTGTTTGGAGTTTGAGTCGAAAGATGAAAGTTTTCATGGGAAAGGGATTTGGATTTTTGGAGGGAATCAATCTCACACCAATTTAAAAACCAATTTGAGCACCAAAGCCAACTCATTGCTGCTGCACATCGCCGGCAGTTCCAACTATGGATATCGTTCGCAATATCGTGATTGTGAACTTAATTTCATGTTTTCAACCTCATCGAATGCCTTAAAATACCGACTGTGCAGGGATAATGGAAGAATTTTGCAACAATGTGAAAAACCTGTTTTGTCGTCGCTTCGACAACGGCATCTCAATCTACCTTCCTTTGTCAAATTTCTTTACCCCAAAATTAAATCATTTTTATGAGTTTCTTTTTCCCACAATCTTGTATTAGCGTTGATATTTGTAAAACAAAATCTGAATGTTTTTATGCCACATCTTTTTATCGTATATCTAGTTGAAAATTTGAATGGTATCGTTGTTTTGAAAAATATTCTTTTTATTTGCAACAGTCTCAATATCGAGAGTGGTTAACACTATTTCAAAGATATATTTTTAATAATATTTGATCGGATTTAGGAATTAACGTTGGCGACGATTGTCGTCGTATAGTCGTAGTCCATAGATACACATAGTTTTTTCACACGTTAGTCGATCTACTCGATGAGCACATTGACTTGGGTGGACGATAACAGTTTCTTTTTCGAATATGAAATCAAGATAGCCGACCAAGTAACCAAGATATACGAAAAAGTTTGTACTCGCAACACCCACACCACCACCAACGAAATAGTCTTCAAGTTGATTCGAAAATATGGTTTATTGTGGCATCATTTTGATGGTAACTTCCTACTATGTCAACAATAAACCGAGTCACATTGTTAACAGAAATATCCAACGCATTGTTGGCGTCAATAGAACAACAACAAAAATACCACCAACAAAAAATCTATGCTGACGCTATGGAGAATTTTCTTGACAAATCCACCAAAACTTCGCTAATAGAAAAATACAAAAAACATCACGTGGATTTTGTTGACAACGCGTTGGTCAATGTGAAATCGAAACGTTTCGATGATAGCGTCAAATTTGCCGAAATGTACACCAAACTGCTCGACTCCAACATCCACAACATTATGAATCGTGTGGAGGCGAGTTATGCGTTGTATTTGGATAACAATCGTCAAAAATTCAAAGATGAAATCAATGCCATCAACGAAAAGTGATCATTCGTTTTTGATAAAGTGTACTTTTGGAGTACCTATTGCTAATTCAGAATCAAAGATGCCCATTTGAAACAACTTCCAATACTCGACATTTTAAGAAAAGATTTGGCTGTAATTTGTGTTTATCACCACTGTCGATTGTACCACCAATGGTAGAAACATAAAAATACATTCAACGAACAATTGGCGGTGTTGAAAGAGACACAAAAACGTGAATACACCAAATGGATCATGGACACGTACAACTCGTTGAAACCTAACGAAAAAATGAATTTCAATGATATTCCATCGGTTGCCGTTGACATTGACGGAGAAAATGTTCCACTCATCGACAATCTCATTCAACCCTACGAAAGTTTCACGGTTTATCTAGGTATTTTTAATACAATTTCATACATTTTTACAATCCATTTTGTGCATTAGGTCATCAACACAAAACCACTTTCAATATTTGTGTGGTAGCTTGCAACTTTAACAACTATTACGCCGCATTCGACCACAGGTATCTATGTTCTAAGCTAAAAATTTGTGCAGTTTTGTAATACTTGTGTAGATCGTTCGAATCTCTCATTCACGATTACAATTTGTACAGTTCAAATGCGACAGCATCGATTATCGTGGTAGACGATCAAATTCCCTCCAAATTTGGTTACAGTCAATGTGAGAAATGTTGTTGGAAATTTGTTCTCTTATTTCCATATAGTATTCAATTCAGAAGTGTCTCAATTAACCGAATTTCATTTCGATCAACACAACAACCAATTAGACTCCATCAAAAACTATCTCCAAACCAACACCACAACAGGTCTCAAAGAAGGTACAATCACATATCCTCACCATCTCTGTACATATGTACAAACTCATAAATTAGGCGATGTTTATATCACCAAACATTCCACACTACTAAATCTACACATTAATTTCCATGTGGTGGTGAATCCAAGTCAAATTTTTGAGTCTTCAATCTCCTCCTCGTCCCCCACAATGATAGCAATCAACAACATTCTCTCCTACTGTCTCAAGCATGGATGTGGTACAATCGATATACCGTTGCTGTTGGCACCGGTAACAGTCATCAAAGTTATTCTCATCAATCGATCAAAAACAATTTTCAACTATAATAACGTAGGAGAACTTTGATGAAGCTAAATTCATGAGACGATCTGAATCGTTCCTCAAATGCATCAAAGGTTTTCTCATACAAAGTTGTATCTGGGAGAATGACACCACCAAACCCACAATTCGATTCCTCATTCCAAACGTGAAACATCTCTTAATCACATATATAATATTTTCAATGATAGGATTTCAACAACAATTTTATCGAATCCATTGTCCGTATGATTCCAATCATTTACACCGTGAAATAACTATCAAAAGTTGTCTTATACGTAGAATAGAATCGTGTTATTTGAAGCATTTTGCAACATACGCTTTTACAATTATAAAACGTTCATAAACAAAATTGCACAAATAACTCAATAGAATAAATGAGTGAGTGAGATAAAAAAATCTATGTGTAAGAGAGGAGGGGGTGTTAGTTGTTGGCATAACTTTCAACAGGTTTAAGTGGTAACTGTGGAAATCTACAATCTTCGAGCTCTTCCTCATCGAGTTTGGGCACATTTTGGAAGAGAGCAGCTCTGTTTTGATGTTGAACGTTGCTTCGTCTGATCCAATGGTCGTACAACTGGAAAGCACATGTGTCCATGATGTGACGAAAGAATTTCAGTTGATACGGATTGCATTTGATATCAGACAAAGTGATACGTTGTCGTTTGGTTAGTACCATTCGGTAAACGTATTTGAAGCATAACAATGCCAAAACTACACTCTACATCAAAAATTCAATAACGAACAACTCTCCACACTCCAATCGATATGGATACAAACACAAATAATACCTTTAGAGTTAGTCTTCTAATTTTTGGTTCAAAATCTTCAATCTATACAATTATTGAATTAGATATTAATTGGAAACACATCAAAAACTACCATGGCACCACTTATCCAAGGATGGGCAAGGGTTTGCTCGATTGTCAGTCGTTTGTTGGGATCAGTCACCAACAGTTGAGATATCTGATTGGTCAACAAAACCAAAATTGAAAAATCATAAAAAACAAAAAAATATACCAAATCTTTAGCTCCACTCGATATATCCGCCCAATCGGTAGATTCCATGTTGTATTTGCCGTCCATTATATTCCACAACATAACTGACTGTTTACGGTGCCAAAATGGGGAGAATCCCGCCAACCTATCAGCAAACACACACATGTAAATCAACTGAATGAATCTTTAGTTACATTATAAATAGAATCACACCACACGCCCATCTATTCAAAATTTACACAAAAAACATCCTGAATAAAGATATGAAAATGATTACAAATCGACAGGTTTTCCATAACCGGGATGATTCTCGTCCATCGAACATTTCAAAACTTCTGGTGCCAAATAATCAGGAGTCCCACAGAGATCTACAATAATAAGATTAATTTTGGATTTGTTTCCTTAGCAATTTAAAAGTGTAAGAAACCTTTAAGCAGTTGACCATCTTTCAATTGGATTGAAAACCCAAAATCTGATATGTACAATAACGACTGCTCGCCAAGCAAAATGTTTTCCGGCTATATCACAATCAGTTATCCCAATAAAATATATTCATTTAAATTATTCAAAAAAAATACGATAGAACGATAGAATAAACTTTATAATTCGCGCCATTAATAGATTACAGAATAATCAGCTAATTTACAATCTCCCATGGAAAATTAAATTTAATCGGCTTTTTCGAGTGTTGCCATGACAACACGTATATTGAATGAGTATTAATTGCGAAAAGCGCGGGAACTATACAAATCTTCTTATAGTGAATACCACAAAATATACCTTCAAATCACGATGTACAACATTTTTTGAATGCATATATAGTACAGCTTTTAGGATTTGTACAAAAAACATCCTAATGAAGTATTCGGTGTGGTGGAAATGATGTCGAAAAATCACGTAATCGTTAGATACCTCGCGTGTTTTTCAGGCAATGTAACCATACGAGTAAGATAATCAAACAACTCACCATCTTTTGCTCTATGGCAACATGAATTTTTCACAACACAACACAGTTTACAAATTAAAAACCAAGAAAAAATTAGATTCTGTTTCGTAATAATCGATCAATCTTACTAAAATGGAAACAAACTTTTAGTTGAATCGCATACATAGAGTTACTTATATTGGGATGATCTGACAATATGGAAAGTATACTGATTTCCAGCCGAACAAGTGCATCCTTCTCTTCATCTCTATCGATAATTTTCACAGCGTACTCCTGGTGAGTGGTTTTACACACACAACGTCTAACCACCGACGACAAACCTCTACATCGACGAATTAGTTATTTCAAAAAAACACCAATGTCAATAAGTTGTTTGGTAAAATATGGATATTCACATACTCTCCCAAAGTGGCTCCTGGTTCGTATTTTTTGAAAAAATCGTCTGGTGCTTCAACTTCACCCAACTGAATATCTTCCGAAGCCAAACTCACAGTCGACATCTTCAAACTAGGTGGTAGTGATGAGTTGATGGGATCGAAAGATGCCGAACCAAAGTTCGAATCTTTACTAAGCTTTTTAATGTCTTTGAATGTTTTTTCAAAAGTAAATTTGACTCTATTTACATCATTGAATTAAAAAAGAGTTGAATAGGATGGATTAATTTCATAAAAGAACACTCTAATAATCGTTGAATTTATTTTATTTCTTTATTTGTTCAAAGTGAAAGTTTTTTTGAAGATGAAGCTAATATAAACGTAGCAGTTTTCAAAATTTCGAGTCAAACATGAAATTTAAAACTAACCAACTTTCTACTATAAAAACGATAAATATGGAGATAATAAATTCTGTTGAGAAATATTAGACTAAAGATGGAGTGAGTTTGGGATTGATTTTGAATAAAATTATAAAAAATCATAAACTCGAAATTGAGCCGAACAATCCCGAAACTTCTTCCGCAATATGGCACCTATTGTGACACCAGGTAACAATTGAAAGCGTTTATTTGACCAACTGTGACTGAAATAATTTCTGCTGAATGATAGTTCAAAACCCCACCACCAACTACGACAATTATGAGTGTATCGATGAGGACACGATAGACCAAATTTCTCCGAGTTTATGGCAAGAAGCTTGTTGGGTTGTGATCAATTCGTTTTTCGCCGAAAAAGGTCTTGTGAGACAACAGCTGGATTCGTTTGATGAATTTATCACATCATCAGTGCAGAAAATATTGGAAGAACATCCACCCATCGAACTCCAAGCGGAAGCTCGACACTACTCTGAAGATGAAGAAGCACCTCCAAAGTATGTGTTGAAGTTTGGTCAAATTTATGCCAGTAAACCATCATTTTCCGAACCAGATGGTACAATTCACGAAGTGTTTCCAAACGAGGCTCGTCTACGAAATCTCACCTACAGTGCGGCTATTTTTGCCGATATCACCAAATCGGTCTATGTCAACGATGTGTTGCACAAGGAGGAGTTGGTGGAGAAAGTGCCAATTGGGAAAATCCCAATTATGTTACGATCACAATATTGTGTGTTGAAAGATTTGACCGACACAGGATTGTACGAGGTGAAAGAGTGTCCATTAGATCCTGGTGGTTATTTCATCATAAACGGTTCGGAGAAAGTTCTTATTGCGCAAGAGAAAATGGCATCTAACACAGTGTACATTTTTGACAAGAAAGAAAACAAATACTCGCTGACCGCAGAAATAAGAAGTGTGTTGGAGCACTCATCGAGACCACCCAGCACCATCAGTATTCACATGCCGAGTCGTACGTCGTCCGAGAGTTTGAAAGTTCGAAAAGGCAATACCACCGTCAAAAACTCTTCAGGTCATGGCATACGAGTTGCTCTACCCTACATCAAACAAGATATACCAATTATAGTGTTGTTTCGTGCGCTTGGTTTTGTTAGTGATGGTGACATTTTGGAGCATATCATCTACGATTTTGACGATTACGAAATGATGGAAGCTATCAAACCGTCACTGGACGAAGCTTTTGTGATTCAGGATCAAACTGTTGCGTTGAATTTTATTGGTTCGCGTGGTGCAGTTCCAGGTGTGACCAAAGAGAAACGTATCGCATTCGCCAAAGAAATTCTCCAAAAAGAACTTTTACCACATGTGGGTGTGGGCGAATTTTGTGAAACCAAAAAAGCCTACTTTCTCGGCTACATGGTGCATCGTCTTCTTCAGGTTCATCTTGGTAGACGTTCTATCGACGATCGTGATCACTATAGCAACAAACGATTGGATTTGGCCGGTCCCCTAATGGCATTCCTATTTCGAGGTCTTTTCAGAAATATGGTCAAAGAGATTCGTTATTACGCGATGAAATTTATCAATCGTGGTCGAGATTTCAATGTTTTTGCAGCGGTGAAACCCAAAATTATCACCGATGGTCTACGTTATTCGTTGGCCACTGGCAATTGGGGTGATCAACGAAAAGCGCACCAATCGCGTGCTGGTGTATCACAGGTGTTGAATCGTCTCACCTACGCATCCACACTGTCCCATCTTCGTCGACTCAACTCACCCATTGGACGTGAAAGCAAACTTGCCAAGCCTCGCCAACTTCACAACTCACATTGGGGTATGATATGTCCCGCGGAAACACCCGAGGTACGTACCCCCCACTCACATTCTCTCTATTCACATACGTGTATTCGTTGTTGTTTTACGTTTGTGTGATTATTAGGGAGCTGCGGTTGGTTTGGTGAAAAATCTAGCTCTAATGGCCTACATCAGTGTGGGCTCGGAACCATCGCCTATTCTTGAATTTCTCGAAGAGTGGACTATGGAAAATTTGGAAGAAGCCAACACTTCCACCATTGCGAATGCCACCAAAATTTTTGTCAATGGAAGTTGGATTGGAATTCACAGAGATCCCGATAGGTTGATTGAAACTATGAAAAAATTGCGTCGCAGCACAATGGACAATATCGGTTTGGAGGTGTCGATTGTGAGAGATGTTCGCGACCGTGAGATACGTATATTCACCGATGCCGGTAGAGTGTGTCGACCCATTCTTATTGTGGAAAATCAACAACTACTCCTAAAACGAAGTCACATCGAGATGTTGAAACAGAAAGAGTTTGAGGGTAGCGGTGGATGGAATGAGTTGGTGTCGGCGGGTGTTATCGAGTATTTGGATTGTGCCGAGGAGGAAGCATCAATGATTGCGATGACACCGGACAGTTTGGTGGATAGCCAGTACTGTCAAACCTACACCCATTGTGAAATCCATCCAGCTATGATTCTTGGTGTGTGTGCGTCGATCATTCCCTTCCCCGACCACAACCAATCCCCACGTAACACCTACCAATCTGCTATGGGCAAACAAGCTATGGGCACATTCATCACCAATTTCCACAGTAGAATGGACACTCTTGCACACGTCCTTTTCTACTCACAAAAACCTCTCGTATCCACTAGATCGATGGAGTTTTTGAGATTTCGCGAATTGCCCGCGGGAATCAACGCTGTGGTTGCCATCGCCAGCTACACCGGATACAACCAAGAAGATTCAATTATTATCAATCAGTCGGCAATTGATCGTGGCCTGTTCAGATCGTTTTTCTATCGAACCTACATGGACGAAGAGGATAACGCATCGTACAACCAGTTGGAGTCGTTCGAGCGACCTGATCGCAAATTTGTGCAAGGTATGCGAAACGCCATCTACGACAAATTGGATTCGGATGGTCTCATCGAACCGGGAACTCGTGTTAGCGGTGACGATGTGATTATTGGGAAGGTGTTGTCGATGCCTTCGGGTGACGATGTCGACTCCAACGAAAACTCATTCAAAACCATTGGCAACGTGAAATCGTGTATCAAAAAAGATGCGAGCACATTCCTGAGAGCAACCGAAACCGGTATTGTCGATCAGGTGATGCTCACAGTGAATCAGGCGGGCAACAAATTCACCAAAGTGAAAGTGAGATCGTTGAGAATTCCTCAGATTGGTGACAAATTCGCTAGTCGTCACGGTCAAAAAGGCACCTGTGGTATCACCTATCGTCAGGAGGATATGCCATTCACCGCCGATGGTATTGTGCCCGATATAATCATAAATCCACACGCCATTCCCAGTCGTATGACAATTGGACATTTGATTGAGTGTCTTCAGGGAAAAGTGTCTGCGTTGAAAGGAGAAATTGGTGATGCGACACCGTTCAACGACGCGGTCAACGTCCAAAACATCAGCGAACTACTACGCGAATACAACTACCATTCGAGAGGAAACGAGGTGTTGTACAACGGATTCACTGGTCGAAAAATGAATTCCCAAGTTTTTATCGGTCCCACCTACTATCAACGCCTGAACCACATGGTGGAAGATAAAATCCACTCTAGATCGAGAGGCCCCCTACAAGGTCTCACCAGACAACCCATGGAAGGTAGATCTCGTGATGGTGGTCTCCGATTTGGAGAGATGGAACGTGATTGTCAGATTGCTCATGGGGCTGCCAGTTTTTTGAACGAGAGATTGTTCGAAGCATCCGATCTGTATGAGGTGTATGTGTGTGACAATTGTGGTTACATCGCTATTGCCAATATCTCATTGGGTTACATTGAGTGCAATATTTGCCAGACCAAAACCGATGTACGATTTGCTTGATTTTTCACATTACTCTTATTTTACCTCCCACATTTAGATATCCAAAATTAGGATTCCCTACGCTTGCAAACTGCTCTTCCAAGAACTCATGTCTATGAATATTTCACCCAAAATAGTTGTGAAAGATTAATGTATTTATTATACGTATTAGCTTTTTATTGTTTGTTTTTTTTGTGCCAATTTCACCATCTCTAAATATGAATGAAATGGACTGTGTTTAGATAATTTGGCAATTTCATTATTTCCTTTTTTTAGAATATACCTCAAATGAATGATACAATACATGAATTTAACTTGAAAAGTTATCGAATGTGTTTTCTTTTCCCATAAAATCGCGCCACTTTTTTAAATAAAGACAAAGCTGTGGATACAAACTTAGATTTATTACATTTTAACTGAGTTGTTTAGTTTACCCAAACTTTTCGGGAGGAAAATGTTCATTGCATGAGGCCGAACAGAATGGGATCAAATACATCATTTTGAAAAGGGATGGTGGTTTGTCAAAACTATAGACGTATCCCATGTCGGCACTATAAACATCTTGAATAATGTAATTCAGTCGACACTCCGATAGATGACCACAATGGTTACAAATATCGAAACCTCTCATTTTGTCCAAGATGTTTATTGCTATTGGATGGTAGGCAAATTGTGAGTTCAAACTTTTAAACATATATATACGTGTATGTGACATTGGTTATTTCAACAGTTGTAAATACTTGTTTTTTAGATCGGTATAAATGTGGTCGGCTGCCAACAGTTGTAAAGGAGAGATATTTATTGGTTCTGGTTCGTCTAGGTACATATCTATTATATTCTCGGGGTTGAATACGTTGGTTCCAATCAAATTAACTTCATAAAACGAGTGCAAATAACTGGGAAAGTAATCGATGGGACAGTTGCTGGCATTAATTTCCTAGAAATGTCTCAATGTAGAAATTTGTATCAAACAACTATCACCACCTTCAAATATTGCAATTGGTAGATGACGTTGGGAAATATCTTGACACCAGTGTTGGATATATTCAACTTTCTCAACGATGATAAAAGAGAGATGAATGGTGAAATATAGTCTAGTTTTGGATTTTGTGCCAAAGAAAGTGTTCTCAACTCTTTCATTGACCAATAAAGGCATATAGGTATTTTGGTTAGGTGACAATTCTCCAAACACAATGTTTTCAAAAATCTCAATTCCACATTATTCACCAACCAATATATATCAAAATATTCGCGTTTGATTTTTAAATATTCCAAATTGATTAGTCCAATTAAACGTTTATCGTAAAATTGGATTCTTTTATATTTTGTACGATTTTTGTTGTTCGAGTTCTGAGTGGAATCATCGTGGTGTGGTGATGGCGGTTTTTGTTTCAATTTTGAAAATTCTGTTAAATGATTTTTTAGTACAAAATTGGATCCATCAATGTATCCCAAAATTTTACAAACACCACTATAAAGTTGGTTCATGTTGGGGCGCTTCAGTGGAATAATTTTTTTTTCTAAAGTCACAAATAGAATGAGAAACAACGATAATGCTGCTGCTACTACTAATAACCTGATGTACTGTCACTGGAACGACCATCTTCATACGCTACAAGTTTATCGGGAACCTCACAATATCCAATCCATGGATATAAAGTTGAATTTGATATTAGGAATTGTGCGTAAGCGTTTTCTTTTGGATAATTCCAACAGTAGTTGAGTTCAATTCTATTCATATTGAATGGAAATGGTGAGAACCATGGGTATTGGTTTATGCTGTCGCAATAAAGTTCATTTGGTTGGCTGAAATGACTCCAGTCTAGTTTGTAAGGTGGGCGGTTAGAAAAATTCATAATCTAAACAAAATTATAAACGATAATTTCACTGTACAACTGTGGTAATTCGGCAAGTAATAATTATTATTTTTTCTTTCAAACTTAAATTTGACAAAGGTAGCTAACGAGACGACTGGTCACAACGGTTGGTTTTTGAAATTAGCAACCATAGAAACTCTCCAAAAATAAAGTTATTGCATAATTGAGAATGGAACAAGAATATGTTGAAAAATAATTTAAAATTATTATTATTATTAGCAAATGAAATAAGGAATGGTTAACAATTTAGATTGAAAATAGACTGTAAGGTGCACGGAACTCTTTGGCACAACTTGCAGAGCAGAAAAGGACGGCGAACTTTATTTCGTAGCGTGTTGGCGGTGTATCTTCACCGTAGATAAATCCTTGATTGTAGTTGTAGTTGTCGTGAATTATGTACCGGAATCTACACTCAGCGAATTGATTGCAATTACTGCAAATGTCAAAGTTTCGTGTGCTATTCAGGATTGAGGCTGGTGGAGGGTGAGAAAAAAATATCGAGCTGGAACTTAATGGATATCACACTACGATCAACCACAACAATACATACCGTTTTCGTAGGTCTGTAAAAATACGTCCCAGTGTTATTAGCTGTAATGAAGGAATATTTACTGGAGGCGAAATTTCTGTTTTGATGTGTAATTGTGGTGCCTCACAAAACACGTTTGTCCCAGTTAAATCAACTTTTTCCAAAGGAATAAAATAAATTGGAAAATATTCAAGAGGACAGTTGGCAGCATAAAACTCCTAAAGAATGAGTAACACTAAGCAGCAAATATCTTGATTGATTCTCACCGTCAAATATGGTAGTAAGAATGAAACATTTGGAAATGTTTTGACACCAGTGTTGGAAATATTCACCTTTTTTAAAAATTTCAGTAGACC
>JAODKO010000747.1:0-10091 GCA_027576895.1 Sciades mastersi | reverse complement strand
TGTTGGTGACCAACAAAATCTTTCCCACATAAATTTTAAGAATTATGTGAAATACTTGTGTTTGTTGCGTTTCATTTTTTTGATCAATCCATCTATCACCCAATCGTCTTATCACCATTCAGAAAAGGACATTCAAATGCTGTCTCTAAAAGTCATTGAACATTTCCCCACCCACTATCCATCTACTCAACATCTGAATGTGATGGTGTTGGATCGATGTTTCAATAGTCTACAAACACGTGTTTTTCTCAGCAAACTTTTTTCGGAACCATTTATTTCCTCGTCCAAAAAATACAGTCTTTGGAATATTATGACCGCATACGAAATGAACAAATATTGCAAACAACTTCAGCTTTTAACATTGGTATATTTTGCTGACTTATTTCTTTAATATGTGTTATTGTGTTAACATTTTATGGATTGTTTTGTTTAGACTGAAAATCATCACAATTCTACATTCGTCTCAGCTCAACTTTTGTCTCGATCGAGTCAATCTTATCGACTAAGATCTCTAGTAGAAGCGGCAATTGCAGATACCGAAACCGACCTAAGGTTAATGCCTACGGTGTGGGAGAAAAGTTTGTACATAGCGGTAATTATTTTGAAAAAACTTTGATTCTATAGAACATGACGAAAATTAATATTTTTTGTATGTAGTCGATTATTTCGGACAACAAATTTTTCGAATCGGTTTCCTACAGAGCTCTACAAAATTGTGGTTGGAATAGAGTACTTCTTTCGCATTTTAAACATTAGTTGTATCTCACAAATCAACTCTTTTAGCGAATCTACACTAGTATCGTCTCCTACAGTCAATCCTTCACAATGGAATTCATTGAAAACTTGATGAGTGAACATGGCTTACGAGTGAGAGTGATGTTGGAAGAATTTTTGTTCCTACTCGAACACACAAACGAACAATTAAAAAATGTATCATAACAAAATTTTCATTTTTTTTATTGCTTTTTGGTGCCAATTCACATTATATGCTTGACTTAAAATGAGTAGGAAAGTTTTTGAAACGTCTCTAAACTCAAGTTCGACTTTTAATCGAATAAATAATTGTTGAGGTGCTGATAATATTCTCTCGAAAATTAACAGGTTATTTGATAATTCACCACTAAACGATGAAAGCAACTCTAGAAACATTTACAAAATACTAAAAGATTAAGGATTTTTTGGAGTGTTTTGGCGGGTTGTGTTGTTAATCTCATTTTTCATATATTTCTCTTCTTGGTATATAGCAAATTTTTCGCCACCACTCCCGTTTGTCCGATATGGTCTAGTGGCTATGATTTCGCGTTTTCACCGCGGCTGCCGGGGTTCGATTCCCCGTATCGGAAAGCTCTTTTTGTCATCGTGTGTGCATCCGCTTTTCTTACTTTATTGCGATTCACTGTGGTCATCACTTTTTAACCCCCTATGAATACACCAATCAATAATAAACTTTTTAAATAATTTCGTCAAGATTTATCTTTTATCAGCACGGAAATGCGAGTCAACTTATAGATTTCATGAAATACACATACAGGGAGTGAGAATAACAAAACACAAATTGAAAATCACGAATATCAACAATTCAAAGAATGTGTATATATTAATATTAGGCAAAAACATTTTGAAAGTCAACATTTGCTGCACCACCTACAGAATTGTCTGTCTCACTGAAATTGAGAAAATGAGCGGCACGATGAGATTCATGGTAGAATTCACGAGGATTTCCCAATTTCACATCATACTTCATACTTACATTGTGTCTCACACCTACATAACATAAATGTATATCATAGTTGTCAAACTAAAATTGTACCCATAAAGTTATAATTCCAACAATCTTGTGATGGGATCATAAAGAAACCCATGTATTTATCGGATAACAACATTTGAACTTTTTCAAAGTGACTGTTCAAGAATCCTTTGGGATTTTGGCCAGTGGTATCTTTGTTATTTTTACCCCAGTCATAACCACTTGGAGTTAGTTTGTAGGACATTAGACTGCAAGAACCAGGTGTGAAACTGCATGTTATGATGATGGTCTTGTCACAATCCCAACTATTGTGCTCGTTGATCACTTTCGAGTGTAGTGTAACATCTTGAGGAGATAAATAGGGTAGTTCGTTGGGTTGGGTGTGGATCCATCCAAGTGGCTCGTAGTTGGATAACAACTCATGTTTCGGTAGATGATGTGGAAGATGAACCACTTGATGTGTCCCAAGTTGAGGCACCAAAACAATACAATGAATCTCTTTCACTTGAGGATTATCACTTGGACTCTTACCATAGATATAACCAGCAATTTGAGTTCTCAAATCGGAAATCATTATAAACTTTTTCAATATATTTTTCGGTAGAATATATACATAACCATTCTCTTTGATATCATCCGAACTCACATAGATGTGGTTGGTACGTAGATGGAGATTGGTGGAGGAGATCGCACGAATACGCCATTCGGTTTTGCTGGCGAAAGTCTGTTTCTCGTATTGACTGGTGGTGGTGACAATAATCTCATCTCCATGCACATTGACTGTTCTAGTTGTGGTGGCAGTGACTTGGGCCAAATCCTTGGATTGTTTTTCAATTTCGGCAATTTGTTGACGTTGTTGTGAAGGTGCTGCAATCTCCATACCAAGAATAATGTCACGAATTTCAGTTTGAGTCAACGATGCAACGTTCACATTGTTTTTCTTGCCGTAATCAGCCATAATCAAATCTTTGAGTGCAACTTCAACTTTGATCCATTCTTCGTCGGTGAGAGTGGGCCAAATGTGGTGTGGTTCGGTGATGGTGGTCTTGTCGGGTTTCAATATAACTTTGGTTCGATCCGTATTCACATGAAGTGCTCGAAGAATCAACACCAACCGCGAAAATGCCGTATACGATGAAATCGTCTTCAACCAATCATCATACAAATTGAATAACACCATTTGAGGCTCGGTGGCCTTCAAAATGAGATCACCCAATTTCTCCACTTTGAGACACGATTGGAAAGGCAACTGCAACTCACTTCCTTTGATGACAATATTGGGGAAATCGAGCAAATGAACCTAATACAGTAATAACATTTTAATCATCAACAATACTAAATATATCCATTTGTGTGTCAATATGTAAAAAAATAGAATTACCTCTAAAGGATCCAACATTCCTTTTCTTGTGACAATAATCTGTTTTGGTTGTTCTTCCACTGGTAGGGAACGGATGAGAGCAGCAACTTCTTCGGCTGTCTTCCATTTGGCCAATTGTCCCAGACGTTTTTGACCAGCCCACACAGATGTGTGGATAATTTTCAAAAATAGTTGACCAGTACGAGGATTGAAAACAAAAATAGCGCCATTGATGGGTTTTGTGGTGAGATTCCCTTCGAATGTTTTGTGAATAGTCACTCGATAAACATTTGTATCGTCGACAAACCAGATGATTTGGTTTGAAAACAATTCACCATAATTTTGCGAAGAGAGATACGGTTCTGTGGGTTCACTGCTGTACAGTTGAAGAGCTTTTCTTATACGTTCTCTAAGCACATACAACGCAGGATTGGCTTTCATAATCTTTGCCATTGCTTTTTGGAGCAACGGTTTCATACCGGGAATCCAATTGCCAAATGCACTATGGTGATTGTATGCCAAATCTATGCCAACCAACACACCTGTAGGCGATGGATATATACTCATATTGTCGGTGGTGTAATCCAAAAATTTGGCTCTACCATATCTTTCGATATCATGCGAATCATAGTCACCCCATCTGAGTTGGACATCTATCCAATATTTTTGACTCATACAACTATCCATGGTATCTCTTATGTCGGCAAGTAGCGACGGTTTCGACACATTCCATTTGTAGGAGGCGAACAACAAAATGTCAGCACAAGAACTGTTCATTTTGTACGATTTACGAGGATGGATAGTTTCTTTTTGGACAGTCTCAATTTCGAGCGCGTCCAATTCCTGATCAAACACCTGACACAAATCCATCACAACAGATTCGTGGACTTTCTGCCAAAGATGGGCTCTGAAAATTTGAATCAACGAGATTTTGAGCGTAGGAATTTTTCCGTGCATAAATATGCCAGTCAAATCCAATTGCACTTGGAAACCAACGTACACATTGGCACGATTGATTGTGGGTGACCACCACAAGGTGAAACGTCGATTGGGGATTTGATTCAGACCAGAACGTTGTGCATTTGTGAGTTTTTTGTATTTCATAGATTCTTCAAAGCCAGACGCCTTCTCCCAGAACAAACCTTCCCATGTGGGGAAATAGGTTCCTTTGAAGAGAGTGTGCTCGAGAATACCTTCAACACCACCAAGTGCTTGAATCATATCGGTACGATAATTGTTCAAATTCCACAATTTACCATCGTGTCTTTGGTGAGTCCACCAAAATGGATTTTGCTTGAGGATCTGGTATTGTTTGAATTCGGTACGAACTCTCCAACCTTTGTCGTAAGCAAGAGTGTGACGATCTTTTTGGAAAAGTGTGTTGATACGAGGAATACCTCTATCCCACGAATCCTCCAAATCTTCCAGTGTGAGTCTTCTATTTTGAGCATTAGCTTCTTGACGTTTGAGAGCATACTCGGCCCACACACGTTGTGAATCGATAAACTCACTCTCCCACGGTTGAATGTATCGATACAAATTTGGAATCACTTGATCCTCGTCGTGACTCATTCCAGAACGGAAATGAGTGATACCGGTGTCGGTTTGACGAGACCATCTCAAATCAGATTGTGGTATGAGCACATGACCCATCGACAACATACCCAAACCACCCAACTCTTTCGGTGTGTAGAAAACAACAGGAGGAAAACGAGTAGGCATTTTCGAGTTGAGACCAATTTTGATTCTTGTTTGAATTTTGTTTTCACACTTTACCAACAGTTCCAACAACTCCGGCGTGTTAACAACAGCTTCTCTGAAATAGGTCATGAGACCGATAAGCGAGGTGTTCCATTTGTTGACAACTTTGGTGAAAGTGGTCGAACCGGAAGACATGAGAATTTGTCGAACACGATTGTGGAATTTGTTTATCGATTCCAAATCCACTTTCAAAAAACATTGAGCAGTTCTTTCTTTGGTTGCCTCCTTCTGTAAATTCCAAATACCATCCCGTTGAGAGCCTTCGTTGATGTTCTCACTGGAACGACATTTGGGGAAAATACGACATTCAAATCCACACATACCAAACAGCAGATTGGGATTGTCGGCACTGTACACCGACACATAACTTGTATCCCAATTGAACGAGGTGAGCGATCTAGGAAGTCGATTTCCAAGATCCCAAAATATAGCTCTACCCAAATTGACATCATGTTTCATAAGACGCATTCTTTGATCTCTCGGCCAACACTTTTTATTTCTGTATCCAACAATATTCTCGTTGTTTGGATCGGGGTATTCGGTGAGATAGCGCTGAATGATATCTCTAGACTCTTCGCCATTGAATCTCAACACAATGTACACTTGATCGATGTATCTTGTGTAGAGACGTATGGGATGGCTGGTTTCAACCTCCACACTAGGAAAAGTGAGATAGTCGTTGGGAAGTTGAGGAGGACCGGCAATTTCACTTGCACGTCTCAATCCCAACACCAACAAATCCAACATCAAACCATAATATTGCACAATAAACGATCCAAATTGTAATCCTCTGATTATACCATATGAGTTGGTGTGATTCATGTCTTTGTAATTGATTACAACGTTACTCTTGGCGGTCATATAATCGGCAATGTTGTGATCAACAATCAAACGAAGCAATCTATTGAGAAGTGTGAGATCGATTTTTTCGTACAACTTTTCGAATTTGGTTTCCACCACCACGTTACACTCGCCATCAGATGTGTCCCAAATGTTGTGAAGATTGTTCACACCATGAGACCACTTGAAAACCAACAACGGAGGTGGTTCTGTGTCGGCCGGTTTGATCCAGTTGGGAAACAATCGTCTTTTCTCCGCCTCGTACCACAAATATTGATCGAGATAGGCATCCGTAATTTTCTCAAGTGGTTCAATATCATAGATGGGAACCAAATGACTGTACACATCCATAAACTCCACTCCTACCTCTTTGAATGTTCGTTGTGTTAAAAGATGACGCTTTATGCGTGACAACGCCTCATGTGGATTGTCGTAGGCTTGTTCGATGAGTGCCAACTCTTCACGTTGCGACTGATTCAAACGATTTTTCACACTGTACGACTCTTTCAAACGTTCCAACGCCAATATAAGCAGTTTGGTGTCGTGTTTGTAGGAGAGTGGTGGGAATGGAATAGGCGAGAAACGTCTACTTTCCAACCAATGCACCATAGTTGTGTAGATGGCGACCGCCTCTTCCGCACTAACATACGGTCCATCTTTGAGATAGTTGTGTTGACGTTCTTGTTCCGCTTTGAGATACAAACGTGTGAGACGACCCACATTTTTCTTACACACCGTCTTGTCCACTGTGGCGCCACGTCTGATACGTTCACGATTGTAGTGGGCCGAATTGGTCCACCAATCAGCTTTCGCTTTCACATAACGTAGTATCATGTTTTCAACAGGTATGGGTAGACCGGGCACTTTCCACGCAATATTAGCTTTCCAACAACGCCACGCTTCCGACAAATGCTGCAGTATGATTTTGGCTTTGTTCTGACGAATACCTTCCGGCATCATATCCAAAATATCATGCATCACTGCCGCTCTCAACTCCAAATCGTAATGACTTTCGACACGTTGTTTGGTGACAGTCTTGGCGACTCCTTTGCTGAGACGTCCTTCAAACTGTCTCGCCAACAGATTGCCCAACCAACGCTCCAACAACGGCACAATTCCTCTCATAAAGAACAACCACACACGCCATGCGGGTGCCCAAAAACCACAACCGGGACCTTTTCCCACCGCGCCAGTGTTGAATCGATAATAGATCAAATGTTTCAAATCTTTACACATTCTAACCTGTTTCATCAACTTGTACTTGTAACGATACATTCCTGTGAGTTGACCGATGTGTGTGAATATGTAATGGAGTCCATCGGCCAGTTGGAACGCGTCAACATTACCAAGTCTGAATTGGACATGTGCATCCACGATCAACTTGGTCAAACGTAAAATTTCTCTGCACAAATGGAAAGCATTTCCGAAACGAGACTTTTTACGCTCTTTGGTGGTCAACGTTTTAATCGGTTTCAAGTTAAAGTTGTAATCCAAATGCAAATAGTTTAGACTTTTTCGATGAATCAACAGATTAAGCATATTGTAACCTTGACGACAAACTTGAAGACCCGCTTCAACCCAATCCAATGTGGTGGGTTGGAAGAATTTGGTGGATTTAAACGAATTGAAAAGTTTTCTCTTTTTCAACGATTTAGGCGGCGTATGATGAAGCGCATTCAACACAAAATATTTGAGTAGTTTCTGGTAGGACACTCTCACTTTGACCGGCATACCAGCAGGGCAATGCTCACGATACCTACACACTCAATTACACCATCAACAAACACTCAAATTTAGTCTTTAAGAAAGTTTAAATTTAATCACAGCTGTAGCAACGTAAACTTTAAAAATCAAACACATGATTTCATAACAAGTCTTGTGCCATTTCATTATAGCACGAACACGATCTTTAACTCACCGAGTTAGAGAAGATACTGTCGTGCGGTGTAACAATAATCTAAGGACGAATCTTTGTCTTTCTTACCAACACAAAAAATTTATCACAGAAAACAACCACTAATTTACCATTTGAAAAATTTAATTATAGAAAAAGAACCGCCTCCACAACGTAAACAATCATGTCACTACGTTGGATCAATCGCGTGCAAATTCGATAAATTCCGATTTTTAACAAATTTAATAAAAACAAATTTCTCAAACAAAATTTCCACGAATTCTATGAACAATGTACAACAGTGAAAGTGCTTATCGCTATTAAAATGTTGACCAAGTTTCATCTCTTGATGATTTTCAAATGCACCAAGAGGCAATTATTATTATTTAAAATTAAGACTTAGGATGGATGAATAGACAAAAATTCGCCATATTAATACTGAAAATATTAAAAAATACCATGATTTGACCAAAGGTATATCGAGTGCTCTCCTCGTAAAGCCAGCCCTCATATTGAACGGACGTTGACTCCAAAACAGATTGAGACCTACAGAAGTATGATTGTTAGATTAAATGTCGAGTTTCCAATCACAAATCAAATACCATTAGCTGTATTATCGGTGTATAAAGGAATCTCTTCCAACAGCGGCTTAACATACTCGGGTAGAGTAAATTCATCACCATATTCATCATCGTCGAATGATGGTTCATTAATCTTCACTCAAATTATTAATTATATGAATCAAAACAATACTTTCAAAACATTTCTTTGCGAAATTGGATTTATCAATGGATCAAAATAAAACGCGGGTAAATCGGGATCCTCAGTTTTGATAAAAATAACCAACGGAACGTGATACCTACAATTAACGTAGAAATAATTTCGTAGTTGTAATCAACAGAAGGACATTGTATTACTTGCACAAATGAACAAATTCGGTCATACTATTGTAGAGAAACGGGAATGCGATACGATACTCGGTACGTATAGGTTGTCTTATGATGATTTTGTTGATATCGTTGAATTCGTTCCAATCCTCATCAATGTAGGCGCTCTCTTTGACTAGTGGTTCAAATTTTGGACCACCTGGTATAGCCACATTCAACGCTTTCGCTGTGAAAAACGACGGCAAATTGAAGAGATAGTAGTAGTTGTCATCCATCAAATCAGTCATAATTTGATTACCAAGACGATGCATACATGACATCACATCCAATGGAAATTTCCACTTACGAAAAGTGCCTCCATTGATGTATCTATTTGCACAAATTTTAGATCATACTGGCAACAAAAAAAATTGTTCAATCCAATCAACATACTTTCCATCATCAATCAATATTTTCTTGTTGTAGAACCAATCCAACACTGGTTTATCTTCGTCGATATCCAATTCCATTTGTATTGGATCCAATGGTTGTACATCGAGAATGTTATCGGCGTAATCGAGAGGAGGTTCTTCATCGTCGAACGGAGGAAATCGCATTCTTTTGAAATGTTGACGATCTCTCTTTTCTCGTCTCATCATAATCCACATAGTGCCCCATTGTGCGATGTATTGTGGTTCGATAACCCACGGAATTTCGTTCACAAACGTAATTGCTCCAGTTATATGATACAAAACTTTACAATATTTAATTTGTTCCCATGGCATAGGGATATTCTCCAACAATTTCAACACCGCATGGGGTATGTACTTGAGAGCACCCAAATAGACCCTTTTGTCATGTCGATATTTTTTCGACGTCATATCACCATGGTCACGAATAATTTTTCGAAGATGTTCCGGTGGCATATCTTCTTTTTGAATTTCTCCATAGCCAAACTTCTTTTTGTCAGCATACCGTTTACTTTGTAGTTGTTTCCATTTGCGAGCTATCATCAAATCAACATAAACACATTTTTAACTGTTGTTCTAGTAAAACTCGATCCAAATTGTTACCTTTTTCACTTAGGTATTCTTCGTACTGAGACGAAGCACCAACGTTAGTAGCCATTTGATTGCGCTTGCTCACTACTATCGTTTGGTCACGTGTTTTTATGAATGTTTTGATGAATCGATAGACACTGATCGCGCTTTGTGTCTAAATTTTCGCATCTATTATATATAGCCGTTTAGTGTTTTGTCTGTCTGTGTGTCTGTCTGTGTGACGGTTGGGGAACATACGAAATAGAGATTTTTAAGCGCTACATAGAGCATACCGTTGTAAAGATTAATTTTTGGTGATTCGGGGAAAAATAACGACAAATCTACAGGAAGTGCTACGCCCGGCACAAAATAATTAAAACAGCGCGATGCAACTGGAGGATTAATCGATGTAAACAATTCGGAGTCGATATCGTTCGGAATAAAGCAAAATATTTTTTAAAACGTTCAAAACGCGCTTTAATTATATAAATATTTTATTAGTTATTTATGTATGACGTATCGTTGAGGTTAATAAGATTTTTTTGATTCTACATAACTAATTTGGGATTTAGAGGGAAAATCT
>JAODKO010000728.1:0-10097 GCA_027576895.1 Sciades mastersi | reverse complement strand
GAGACCAATCAACGAAAATTTATCGATATCATCGGAAACATTGGGAACAACATCCGCAATAAGAAAACAAAAATGAGTCAACAACACCATATCCAGTGAGTAGAATCGTTCGGCAAATGACTCAAATATCAGCTTGGCAAATTCGGTGTTGGTATGAGCATTGGCCAAAATTGCCACCAAATGAGGTGCATAATTTGCTCTAAAATCTTCAGCTTCCGCCTAACGTACAAAGAGAAATGTTTAGATTACCAAGTTTGTTGTTCAATAAACTATACCGATAAAAATGGGATTGTAATACCATTGAGAAAACAAACTATTGTTGTGACAGGATTGAGCACACCGAGATCATTTATAAATCTACGTTTGTAAACAATACAAGTAGAAATATTTGTGCATACACAAAACATAAACACATACTTTGTGAGTACAAATTGACGCAAATTTTCATTGTTCGAAACAAAACCAAAAGCCAACGACCACAACTTTTGTTTCATACAAATTTCAACCAAATTCTACAGAAAAAGTGATTAGTTAATACACATTTGTGGTGTTACTTTTAGGTGATCATGAGTAGAACTATTTCCGTAAAAAGAGTCATTCAAAATGGTCAAATCTTGGTGTGGATTGTTAGATGGTACAAATTTGTGACTGTATTTAGAGATAAGTTTGTTAAACTCTTCTTTGGACATGAATAAATCAGTCAATTCCATGTAATCAATAATCTAACAAAGTAATTTTATTAAATAAGAAGAGTTAAAATAGACAGATTTTTTTGTAATTTTAACTGAATTATGTAAAAATTACCCCTTTATTATTTAATAGACTGTACATCAGTTTCCACAATAGCAACCTTCCAAAAGTAGAATCGGACCATTTGTTGCATTGTAAAACTTCTATTTTGCGGGAAATAAATTTGAGAAGAGGTTTATTGTTTTTGCCAAGAGATCTACATAGCAACTATTGCACAGTACAAATGTGCAAATTATTAATACTTGGAAAGTGGGCCAGGATAGGATATTTCATGGTTTTGGTTGTAACCATCAATAGTTTGTTCCAATATCTAATCGGTTTTTTAACACAACAAATAATCACCACAAAACATACATTGTGATAAGTGTATACATAATGTTTTAGATATTCATTGTAAAAATATTGATTGCAAACAACCACAAACGAACCATCAACATTGTTTATGGTGGCTAGACAACGTTGATATTCGAAATGAGGATGTTGTTTCCGTTCTATTCGCACACTTATGAATAAATTTTATTCAGGCAAATTTACTTTTAGAACTCCTTTCCACTTTTTTCGTGGCCGGTTGTTCTTTCATCGACGAATTCAAGTGGTTAGCTTTTATAGAATCATCAAAATTTTTATTAAATTCTATAAAAGATGAAATTATTATTGTATAAGATTCGTCCACAACACATTACTACTACTAACAGATCCTTTGGAATGTCTTCTGCGTGACTTGGTGCGATGTGACTTTTTGGATTGCGTTTTCTGTTGTTCTCGCATATTATTATCCATCCAAGTTTTATAGCTAATCATCCATTTGTTGAAATCATCCACCATACTATTCATAATATTCATTTGATCTACACAACTTTCCTCAACGAGTGGTTCAATTTTATAGAAAATTCACTTGGAGCAACTGGCATCAACATGTTGTTCGGAGTTTGAGCGTAGACATTGTGTTGCATGGGAATGGGATTGGCAGAAGCTACATACAACATTTACGTTGAAATACTCTCCTATCTGACTCATTTCAACAATTACCAACTGGATAATTCATATTTTGTGGCATCATAGATGAAGGGTTCTGTTGGTAATAATAGTTTCCAGCCACACTCATTGACTGACGATCGTATTGTTGTTGAAAACCATAAGTATTTTCCCTGTATGCATTTCCACCGGTGTGATTATATTCGCTTTGTACACTTCTGGTATCACTCATATCGTAATTGGCATTCATAGTTGTACTAGGATTTGTGTATGTGGTTTGATTGGCATTACCGTAATTCCATTGTTGGGAATAATTGTTCGTACCTATGTTGGATAAGTTTAGAGTTAATTTGAGCACAAACCTTGGTCGTAATATTGGGTATTTGTTTGATAGTTGGACTGATTATAATATGATGTGTCTGCTTGATATCCACACGTATTGGTTTGGTCGTAATAGAATTGTTGAGATTGACTTGGAGTGGGTTGCATAGAAACATGGCTACAAATAGTGTCACTACGTTCATTTCGAGTTGTGGTCGAGAAATTGTGATGTTCATAATTGGATGTGTCATTGGGAATAGATACCATATCACAAGCTTGATCGTTCGACTCAAAAGAATATGTATGGTGTCGACCAAAAACTGATTTTGTATCCTCATTATTTTGTTGTTTATCAAAATGGTTAGCTTGTTGGTCAGCCACATTGTTTTCATCTAATTCGAAAGATTTGTCGCCATTTGGGTCCATGTTTATTAATTAAACCAGCACACAAAAATTATTAAGTCACACTAACGATTATCACCGACAACTCAAATATCAACTCAACCAACATAACATTTATTTCGTTTCTACCTTTGTTAAATATACGATAAATCTTTTTGACAACAATTTTTTTTATTTTACCTTAATTTTGGATTAACAAATTTACACTTTAATCGTTCTTATACGAATTATTCGGTTCAAACCAATTCAATAACGTTTTTATTTTTACATTTTTGCTCAATTGTCAAATATTTCAAAATTTTTTCATTTGAATTTAACTGCTAAAATCGAAAATTTATGAATATTTCTGGTAAAACTACAATTTTCGATTAAAATCGATAATCGTCGAAAAATGTCGAGAAAAGTTTTTAAAAATAATCGTGTTTTTAGATGCATATCAAGAGGTTTCATTTGCCACTATTATACTTTATTATGGTTAGAATATGTAAACTGCGAGAAAACTTTCAGTAGTATAATATTTGGAAAAGTAATACGAACGACTTTTGTCAATCTTTAATTCTGAAAAGTCGTAATTAAACACATCAATCATTACGTTTTTAGAATAACCACTATATTTTAATTTATTTAAATTAGCTTCTTTCATTCAAGTTAATCATTGCTTTAAAAAGTTGAGACGTTTACTCACAAATCTTGTATCTTCATTACTCATCTATTTTTAACATTGATAAAATTGAAAAGATAAATTTGTTTCTATATCATAAGTCGATGATTTTTGATAAGATTAACAAAAACTTGATTAATTGTTGTTAAAATGAGGGAAAAATTGGTTGAAACAAATCATAAGAAAGTGTAATGTAACGCTATAGAAATCAAATTTTAGCGCGTCAATTTTAAAAGATTATTATAGAAAACATATTTTGTGGTGATTTCTCTACAATAGAACACCATCCAATAGGTTGTTCCACATAACAGAACACAATGTGGAACAACAGTTGTTCATAAGCGTTGAAGTGAGCATTTTGTTTAATTTTGTTTCATTTTTGCTATCAACGTATTCGTCGTCATTTAAGCAATAATATTTTATCGCCTACAATCAACCAATCAAATAATCTTGATAATGATCAACAACAGTAACAGTAATTATTACATCAAGCATTGCGCTTTTTGGTTCGGTTGTATTGTATGAAGTGATTATTATGAAATTTTTGCAGGATTGCTCTTCGTAGATAATAAACATCTGCTCCGTCGTAGGCTCAAAAATCGAAGTAAATTTCAAGTTGTGAATATTGTTATTGGTGAAGAGTGTGTAGAGCATAGGAAAATCAACTCTTCTACACACGTTCAACCAAAGTTTCATGAATTGATTGCTACGATAACACGGCAAACATACCTCGCAGTATAGATCTAAATGACGGAAAATTATAGCGTTCCAATCTGAACCGTATAGTTGTTTCACGTAGGTGGAAGGAAATTGTTCATCAATTCCTGCGTCACCGCCTATCAATCGAATATTCTTCGCTGTAATGGTTGGGTCGTTGTTTTGAGTTACTACGTAAGCAAACAAAATGTAATGAATGAGATTCAAAAATTGTTTCCAAGAAATTTTAATGGTAGTTTCTGTTAGGATTACGAAATTTTTTACTGTCTCAAACAAATGATTTGAAGGTGGATTTGTCTTTTTAGGCGCCAAATCATCCTCACTAATTGATCGGTTTTCAACACAATTCACCAATTTGAAGCTTAAAATGGATTCATTCTCCAGAATGAAATATTGATAAATAAGTGTATCTTCGGTGGCAAACTTTGCGCCAAATAACGGCATTCTACTCTCTCCACTAGTACTAGTAGTACTACTTCTGGATACATTGCTGATGTTGGATGTGGCGATTGAACGTATGTCACTTAGTTCTTCATTTTTAGGCACTCCTTGCCATGAAACCATTTCAAACACACAAGCCCATTTTACACAATCGCCTTTTCTTTTTATTTTCGTGCAAATATACGTCAAAAATGGTTTCCACAATAACTTGATGCACACAATTGGATAAGTTTTCGAGTCAATACAACTTTCCAGAACGATATCGACACAAGAAAATTGATACTTATAATTGGGAGTAGTGGAACTTGGGTCTGTCGTTGACTTCTCATTCAACAAATTTACTACGTACAACACATCAATAGGTATACATGGAGAAGTGCATATATCCCATTCTTTATACCTAGAAAGACGTCCATCCGATTCTTGAATAATCAACTTGCAAATACTATCAACCACATGTTGAAAAGAGAAAACCATGCCCATAAGCTCAACTGCATTGGATTCATCAACAACATATGGTGCACTATTATCGGTATCATTCTGGGAATAATAGTTAATCTCACTAAAAACGAAACCATCATCTGATTTCAATTTTAAAATGAAAAGTTGGTTCGATTTGTAAGTGTAGAAATATGTTATTGTTCTATCCACAAAACAAAGAGTGGTTGTATCGTTAGATTTTGGAGTAACGATCGAAAATCCCATTTTTTTTAACAACGTATCCACATAGGAATCACAAAAGTGGTTGGATAATTTGTTGGCATACTTTGACTGTAACTGATCATTGTTCTCAGTTGTGTATAAAGTTGTTTTTGTTTGATGATGTGTAGAGTGGAAACAAAACTTTTTAGATTGTTTGATCAATTTCTTGTATTTGAAAAATTTGTTGAACAATTTTTCATTGATAATTAGTTTAGTTTGAGTGGTTTTAGAAAGTTGGTTTTTAATCGATTCGTAATCATTACAAAACATCATCTTTTCGTGTTTCTTCAAAATTATCTTTACCAACGAATACAAATGATAAAAGTGATAATGTGAAGGATAATCGACAGTATCGTGATCGTAGAATTTCACTTGAGGCACAATTTTGGTATCTTTCAGGATCGAATAGAAATCGATTGTTTGCTTTTTATCTTTTGAGCAAAACTTAACTAACTTCAATTGCATCAACTTGTCGTAGTTAAGAAATTGATATTGGCGCAAAACAGTTTCACCGTTGGAAATGATTTTTGTTTCAATTGGTGTTTCGAGATAAAAAAGTTTTTCAATTAAATGAGCATAGTTGCCAATCATACGTAAGTATTTGTTTTTTCGATGTGTCTTACTGTTACCTCTAGACTCTCTCACAAACTTGCTTTGTCCAACATGAAACAATCCCAATCGTTGCACATTCACAAATGAAACTAATTTGTTCTGAATGTTATCCTGCCGAAAAATTTCGTTCATTTTGTTTCTGAACTGAACAACAAATTCATCGTTCAACTCAAGATTATAGGTGTACATTGTCACTTCGCTTACGCTAACAGTTACACAAATTTGATATTTTCTTAGTGTTGGGATTGAACTGGACGACCAACTCAAATCATTGACAGGAAAGGTGGTATAATTGGTTATGTATGGATTGTGCAGTAGATGGGGATATTCACATGACACATGACTCATCCAAAAACAAAGACATTCATCGCCAAAATGGACGTAGTTTTGAATTGAGGGTGATTGTTTCACCGAAGTAAACGTAGCACCATCGTTGGATATATAAAAAGTTTCATCTGTGGTTATCAGATTAATCTTTTGTTTCAAAAATTTCTTGATTAGGAACAGAACTCCATCTGGATTGCTAATATTTTTACTAGCGGGCCGCACTACTCGTTTTTTTAGAGTTGCTGATTTTGACACAAGGGCGTACTCAAAAATATCTATTATATTCTTGAATTGATTTCTTTTCAAAAATAATATTCTTCTTTTCGGTGGTGGAACGTTAATCTCAATATCTAAACTTTTCACTTTATTTGCACAACTTGTGTGTGGATGAAGCTTTATTTGATTATCTACAATTGCGATGTTCTCTGATGATTCCAACGAAGAATCAAAATGATACATTGGTGAGTTGGAGCTTTGTTTTTGTGGCATCAAAGGAATAGTCGAATTTGAATCGGTGGAAGTAATTTTGTCGTATTCGTTTTCAATTGTTGCACCAAAATTGGCACATTGTGGAGCATTCGATGTCCATGTGTTGAATGCGTTTTTCGAACGCTGCTTATGATGGAGAGGAGTTCTCAAATCGTATAAATTTTTATTCAATTTATTCGAATAATTTTTGTAGAGTACGCTTTCTAGTTGGTTTGTATTGTGTTGATTCGCTCCACAATGTCTGTATTGAATTGGTGATGTGTCGTACGTGGGGAGCGACAACATTGAATAATAACAAAACAGTTCAATAAAGAGATCGATAACCGCATATCGGCTACAACTACGAAACGCACCACTCATAGTGTCAACACTCGACGGACCTCTCTTCCAACACTCGTAACTCAACACAAACAAATCAGAATTGTTATATTTGAAAATTTCTAAATCCGATTTTGTTTCAAAAATTTCAGCTCCCACACCATCGACATATTCAATGATTTTTTCAAACAATCCAAACGAATGATCCAAGTCGTTAAACGCAGTAGTTATTGAGCTATAGACTTTGTTTAATTTGTAATAAGTTTGATTGAGATCCACAAACATGATTGCAGCTACAAACAAAAATTAATACATAAATCGAAATAATGAGAGAAACAATTTGGTAATTCCATGTAAAATTACTATTTTTTTCTCGAATAAACACCAAATTCTCTGAAATATCATCATATGCTGGTAATCTGGAAATATTTGATCGATGATAGGCGTATGGAGTGATGTTTCGAATGGTAGGATTATAAGTTTTCAAAGTTCTAATTGATTTGATTAGCAGGTGTTGTTTCACGTAAACACATAGCACACTCGCAATACAATCATTTAACACCATCTTTTTGGGAAAATATATTCCCACGTAATTGCATGGTCCATTATCAGTCATAAACTAAACAAACCCATCATCAACCAGAACCCACTGAGAAGAATATTAATTCTGAGAGTTGAATTTTATTGTGTTTCGAATGTCGACTCAACATAATTAATTTTTTACACAAATTTATTCTTTCATCAAATTTTTAAAACTAAGAAACATTGTTGATTTTAATTTAAATTAGTCTTTATTTAGTAGTTCCTCTGAAGTTTAATTTTTAATGTTAAAAAAGAGATGTTAGATTAAACATCACAAAATATTGTAATCAAATATCCAATAGACTTGGAGTTTTGGAGGCAAGAATTTAATCAAACTAACTATATAGTTGTTAAAAATATTATTACTTCATGGATATTGTTCAATTCGATTTGGTTTTTGCAATAAGTCAGTTTATTGATTAGCAATTTGATGAATGTAGTTTCTATTTTTTGGTACAATGGTAAAATTAGCGATTCAACAAACACATCTTCAAGTGGTTGCAATCCATGTATTGCGATAGAAATAGAGTCGGGAATATTGATTCCATTTATGAGATTAAATTGTGAAACTTTGACATTGCCATATATGATGTTATTCTTTGGATCTTTCATGGTGAAAATGGATGAGTTATTGTTGATGAGATATTCACCAAAATTAAACATAACCAAGTTGATGATGTATTTCTCAAGGAATGATTCAATATCGATAACCACTTTAAAATCGGGAGATTCCAACGCTTGAACATCACAGTCATACACGTACATCAGTAAACTGCTATAGCACTTGATCACCTTACAATATTGTATTGGACATTCGAAAGTATTACACTTTGTATACATTGAGTAATCAACATTGAAAACAAATTCATCTGTAATTTCGATTGTGGGAGTTAATGCAAGTAGCTGAGGTTCAACACATGAAGCCATAAACGGGCTCAATGATCTATCGTTGTACATACGATTCAAAAGGAATTGTTGGTTCACTGTAATACAATAATCTTTTATAGACTTTTTTAGTAAATCAAAAACTTCATGAATTAAATTCAAGAATTTGGGATGTTTTGTTGATTTTAATATTCGGTGGTGCAACGCCAAAAACACTCCAGTCTTGTTCACTTTCATGGTGATAAGTAATGTATGACTGAGAAAAGAAACTATCGATTTCATCAGATTCGAATCAATAACATCAGGAATTGATGTCCACTTTAAATAATAATCCACATCAAACAACTGAGATTCGCTATTAGCAATCCACTGATGATCGCGATTATACCACACGTAGTAATCATTCATAGCAACACATTTGAAACCCTCCAAAGGATGCGGAAATTTAATTTCTTTTATTCCATTCAACAATTTTTCCAACATATTGACGTTGGGTTGTTTGATTAGCAGCAACTGTAAATCGACAAACATCACATTTATGCACAATCTTGATGGCACCAATTCACAATCCATATTTGAGCATTTGTTTTTGTAACCAAAAAACTTGGTGAGAAGATTGTAAAGAGCGTCCATTTTTGGTATAGTTAGTTCATCGGAAAACATAATGGAAAACGTGAACTGGATATCGTCCATAACCAAACCAATATTACACTTTAAAATGTCGATACAAACTTTTTGATTATCGCAAAGATTGGCGTGTTTGACTGTAGGGAAGCAACATAAATTTTCAACAACCTCAACGTTGTTCCGGCATCTGTAAGGATAATGAGGAACGGAGATAAATTCGATGTAGAGTGAAACTTTACTGATAGAATAACTTTGATCTATGTTTGGATAAAAGTGGTTGACCCATTGACGGATGATGTCAACGTTCAAACAAAGATAACTGAACGGTATCATACATAATTGGGAATTGATTTTGTTGTTGTTATTATTATCGAGACGATTCTTCAAATGATCACCATTATTGTTATAATATATGCCAACTGCATAGAATAGTTGAACGAAAAAAGGTCTCTCTTTGAAGTAGCCAACATGTGACCTTTCTGAGAAAAAATACAAACCACAATACTTGTCCAATGTATCTGATGTGTGTGTAGGACTTTTGTATTGATGAAAATCGATAGGTGTAAAATTGTACAAAACATAGTGATTGAAATAGAGTGAAAATTCATTCGCAATGTTACTATCCACTACATCACATACTTGTTCGATTGTCGTTGCATCCAATGAGTTAAAACATTTTCGAACATATTGTCTTCGTTGTTCAACCTCGGAATAGTCCTTAATCAATTTGGTGATATCTATCTTAAAAATAGATTCTTCCGTACACATTAAGATTGTATCGTTGATTGAGAAGGCTGGAAATCTCTGCGAAAGATTTCTGTATCGCAAATTTTCATACATTATATTGAGCAGAATTGAAGAGTACAACTCGATAAATTCCTGTAAAAATGATTGCACATAAAAATCTATATCAAGATTTTTAACATCATTGTAAATTTGAGTGGTTATAAGCTTGGGATCGAAATCTATCACATCTCTGAAAGGGCGTTTAAATCGAAAAAATCCATGAGACGACTTGGACGACGCTTGTTGGACTATTTCGTTAGATAACAATATCGACGAGTATCCACTGTTTGCAGAACTTATCAGATTATTATTATGATCATACAAAATATAAAATATAGATTTGAGGGGGTCGTCTTCATTTCCAACACAACCATTGAAATTGAATGCAGTAACTTTAAGAAACACTTTCATGGTGTGCACATTGGTTGGAACAACCAACACCAAATTGTAATTTTCGGTTGAGTTCTGTCTGATAAAAACCCCAAATTTTAATTCACCACTG
>JAODKO010000695.1:0-10102 GCA_027576895.1 Sciades mastersi | reverse complement strand
TCAATTTATAATGACAAATCAGGTGAAACGATCACAAAGTTTGTTAAGAATAGTTGGGAAAAAAGCCAAAAAATACATTGATGATAATAAAAACAATATTCATGACAATACAGCTTATTTGTGAGCTTTTCTTTGATTAAAATTTGTTCAAAAAACTTAACATATATGTAGAGTCCCATGGACGTATGATCCGAATATTAAAATTGATAGGTTAATCGAATTGATTTTAGTTTTAATTTTTGAAATTTGGTTAGATTTGACGGAAGAGCTTTCCTCGACACATTTTCCATACCGGAACCCGCATTTTTTGATTTGTACTACATTGTATGAATCGATTTTATTTTACTCTGCGATATCTAGAACTGATAGTGTTAAGGATGGTGATCTTGATAGGAGGCATAGGCTTAATCAGTTGTGCAATTTCGAACGTTTTCAAACGCTTATCCAGCTAAAAACTTTAAATGGTTCGATTTTTAGTAGAATGCGTTTAGGTTTAAATTCTTTGTAAAGTTCCAGAAGAAATTTATCTCAAACAACTCTCAAAATGTCACACAGCGAATAGTAGAACTTTGGATAATGAAAAGTTAATTTAAAATGGTTTAACAACGTTTTTATTGCATTAAAGTCCCACAGAATTGAAAGCGACATCAGCGGCAATCCAATATCGATATGAAGATTCTCAGATTGTGCCTGTTCCAGCGGAGAGAGACAATTCCTCAGACGAAACACTACTCAAAAATTCAAGCGATACAACAGTTGAAATTCCTTTGGATGTGAATTTGTTAAGTGATGAAAAAGTAGATGAATTGACACTTATTATTTTACGTTTGAATCGTCGAATTGTTGCGATAGAAAAAAGAAATGAACCTTTTTGCTAACAGATGTGGAATCCATTCCATTCCTTTCTCCGAGTGAGTATCATCACTCCCTCTCTTTGTAGATTTGCTTATTGTAGGATGCTAGAGAAAGACATAGAAAGAAACAAAATATGCATGGAAATCTTGGAAGATGATGCCACCATTTTAAAGAATCTTGTACCACATGTTTTTTGATCGTTAAAATTATTGCTCCTTTTACCCACAGAGAAACAAAGTGGATGTTGGTGAGTTGATAGAGAAAAAAAAGTTCAACCAACGTCGCATAACCCAATATTAGTATATTGGTTAATTTAGTGCGACTAACTTTTTGTTAGTGATGCAGATATAGAACTCGAAACTGAAGCGCCTAGAAGTATTCTCCAAGAAGAAATGTACGTAGTTTTTGTGCTATTGATGTGGTTATTGTTGTGCTAGAAACAAAACGTTGAAAGAGCATCAACTAAACTACAAACAACAGCGTACGACTGCTGGATCTGATTCGAGTGAAGAATCGTACGTGTATTGCGACACAGTGGAATATATATCCGAATTTGACTCCAACACAAAGTTTCTACGTTTTGGTTGTATTTCTAATAAACTGTGTCTGTTTAGTGTGGTTAGAAAAAGAAAGTATCAACTTTGTAGTTGAAACAGTTTTAGAAAATGACGATTTTAGATCACGATTTGATCAACTACCCGCTCATTCTGTAATATCGCGATCTAAAAGCGAACCTTCAAACAAATCTGTACCAAAAACAGTTGAGAAAGTAATGATTTATTATGAATATTTTTTTCTAAATATAACACAGAAATTAACCCCTCGAGAGTTACTCAAACTTCGCACCCAATCTCTCATCGAGAAACAACGTATCTATTGCTACTACTACTACTATGATTGTTTTTTAGTCAAACGGGATAAATCCAAAGGAAAATGATTCTTTCTAATGTAAATAGATGGTCATATTTTTCTGTATATACATTTTCAAAAAATTCTTTATATCAAGATTATTTAGCTTAAAATTAAAAGCGCGAAACTCGACCTTCTTAACTACGTTCATTTCAATTAAAAATTAATAAAAATTAAAAAGTAGAAAGATGATTGTAGAGTTGTACTTGGTGCTTGTTAAATTTTACAAAAAAGAAACTTTATGGGAATAATTCAAGGGTAAGAAGGAGCATAAACCAACTTAGATATTAATACAAAAATTGTTGCATAGTTAATTAGCACTTTTTAAACAACGCAACATCTCAAATCTTTAAAAGTAAATCAATTTATGATTTTACCATTAAACAAAACTGTCTAATCTCTACAAAATCTTTCTATTTTTAGAAAAAATAGCTTAAAACCCCGTGAAAAAAGATAAACGGTAGTTCTATAGCAGCTTAATGCATTTTCTTTTAGATGGAAACATTGTTAATCAGAGTTTAAAAGATATTTGAACGATCAAGTTTCCATGGGAGTTAACATAATCTAATAACAACGAAAACTTTGAAACGATAAAGAACATTACAATTAATTATACATACGATTCGAACTAATTGTAAAAAAATAACATCTCATACGTGACAAAATAGTTTTGATTATATGGTCAAATTAATATTTTATAATATTCAGGTTATTCATCGTAAATGCGTTCGTGGCGATTACACCTAAAGTTAGTCCGATTAGTTAACCCTTAGTTGAGTTGAGTTATCAGATATTGGTGATAATTCCAATTGTGATATAATCCAAAGTGTAAAACTTTTCAACAAAACCGACATTATGTCCAACCAATACCCTTACAACCAACAACGTCCACCCAACAACTTTCACAATAACCCTTATGGAACAAGTGGAGCTAGCACATATCCACCATCGAATGGACAAGGGAACCAAGGATACCCCGTTCCAAATCATCCACCCAGTGGATATGCTGAACAACCTGCCCCTCCTTACTACAATTATCCTCCCGCACATCCACAACAAATTCCAAACTACCCTCCACTTCAAGGAGACATACAATACACTCAATACTCAAGCCAACAACCACCACCCAACTACAACCCAATGCCAGCACCTCCTCCAGCACAAGGTCAAAATCCGCACTATCCACCTTCTAGTAGCTATCATAATACTACTCCAATGCCACCCTATAGTAATGTACATTACGTACAAGGTGTTCCCTCTCATTCGCCCTATCCACCACCACCACCACAACAACAAGGGCATTCAATGATGAGTTATGATGTTGAAAAGAAAAAATACAAAATACGTAAGTTATTTTCTTGAGAATGATCAAAAAATATGTGTAGGTATGACACCCGAGTTGGAGGCACTCAAAAAAACCGATAAACAAGCCTACAAATTGCACAAAAAACAACTCAAACAAATGCACGCTCAACAATTCGGCTACAATGAAGGACTTTATCCAGGAGAAAAGAAAGATAAGAAAGATAAGAAAGAAAAAAAAGATAAAGACAAGAAAGACAAAGATAAGAAGAAAAAGAAAAAGTGAAAACTTTGTTGGATGGATTGTTCGTTTTGTTTGATATTAATTTTTTTCTATTCGCGCAAATTTCAACTATAAAAAGGCGGGTTTTAACAAGAATAGATTCGATTGATAATGAGTTGTGCACCAAAAAAACAACTTTTTAGTTAATAAAGTAATTAACAGACTACCGAAAATGAGTTACAATGATAATGAGCGTGTGTGTGTGTCGCGTTGAACGTACGAGGTGATACTCTTGTTAAAAAATACAATCAATTTCCCATGCCGAAAATATTTTGTTGTTGGTTGTCCATAGACAACGAGTTGTTCGAGGTGGGATAAATAGCACCATTACTAATATTCTTTTGTTTCTTCTTCTCCAGCTCACATTGAAGCTCATTAATATACTCTTCAATGAACAGATCTTTGCTGCCGCGAGCTTGCATTATCTGCAATAAACCGATTCATTAAAAAGTTGGTTAATGAAGCAACTACTTTGGTTTGAAGAATAAAATCAGTGAGATGCACAACAAACTTGTCTTTATTCTCTGTTAGAGCAAACAATCCTTCAATAAAAACTTTGACTTGTTCCCTATAAATAAAAGGAAAGATATATTAATTGTTAAAAAAGAGTTATAGAGAATCACTCAAGAAGATTGCCAAAAGCATTTCCAATAACTTGAACCAAATAATTTTTGACTACCACCTATACACAACAAATTCAACATCAATCTCAATCTAGATGTGAACAATAACATACTGTGTTGTTGGCGATATTGTTGTCCATTTCGGGGAAGAGCGGAAAACGTAAAATGTTGCTTTCCAAAATGACAATCATACTGGCGATAATTCTGGCGTGGTATTCGATAACTGAAGCTTGTGTGGAGTCGGTAATAATAGAAAGGATGTGGGTGATCATGCTGATGTAGTAGGTTTGGAAAAAGTTTTGACTGATCGGCAACGAAGCGTACTGTGGAAGAGAGAAATTGTGGAACAATTTGAATAGAACTTTGAGACCGGTCTCAGCCACATCGGGCATCGAATGTTTGAATGCCCATATGACACATTTGACCACCTGATCAATATCACCTTGTGGTAGTTCCATAAGCGCGGTGAAACAGCACGACGAAATCGATTCAAGCAATTTGAAAAAGTGTCTACGATGTTCGGGATACTCCATAAAATCTTTGTCAATAAGTGCCACAGTGCTGTTGAAGGTGTATTTGAGAATGGCTGGAATGAACGGTTTGGCTTGCTCCTTCAGTTGGTTCACCAATGTATCCACAAGTATAAGCAACTCGGGATCTTTGGCACCTGGGACCGAGGTCTCATAATCAGGAAGAATAGTGTTCACAACGAATGGCACATAGAGACCCACAATGATGTTCACGTCGGTGGAGTTTTTCACACATTGTTCCAGTAGTTTCAAGGTTTCACGTTTCACCGAACGAAGTCGTTTAACCTCCACCAATTTGGCGGCTCCATCACCCTGTTGATGTACGATTTGTGTGATACGTTCACTTAGCATTTGGTAGATACGACTCAAGTCGGGCTCCAAATATTTCATCTGCAACTCGTAGGTGTCATCCAACGAACTGCTCACAGCACAATTCAACTTGAGAAAACCAGACAAATTCTCAAGTGTTTCCCTTCCGAAAATAGCTTCACAATTCTGCACACATTTTTGAAGCATAGATCGCCATTGCTTGTTCGAATCCTCCAGTAGCAGACCTAGAATGCGTTGTTTCGTTTTCACATCTTGACACGCACACAACATGTAACCAATCGATTTGTACACCGAATAGATCTGGTGGGGTTCCAAATCACAAATTGTCCAACTGAGTTGAGCGCATATTTTCTCCACAAACAAACCACACTCCTCTTCTTGTGGTATCACAAATTGGATGGCACATTTTTGTGATATTTTCATAAATGTGTCACACGCCATATCTTGTACTCCTTCGTGCGTCTCGTGCATAAACTCAAACAACTTGTTTACTACGGTGGACAAAAATTTCCAGTAGGAATTCAAAAATCGAGGATACTTCCTAACCACATACATGATGTTGGAGGCGACTAGAGCTTTGTTGTTTTTGCCAGACATTTTCTCGCACAACGCCAACAACTCACGTATAACTGTGACTATGAACCGACGCTCCTCATCCACCAAAAATGCTCCACTAATCGAGCCCACCGACCAACACAATGTGTTCACCTTTTTCCAGCTGAATTGCGAACTGTTCATGCTTTCCATGAGGATTGTTTCCATGGTTTCGCGTGTTCCATTTGAGTCTATTTGGGTTAGATTCAACAGTGTGTATTTGCATTGGTTGTAGTGATCGATAGCTGCGGTGTCTTTCATGAATTCGCGAATAACGTCACCAGTCTCAGTCTCCACAATAATCACCTCTTCAGGTCGTGCCATGTTGGTGATAACACAATGGGTCAGCTAATACAAAATAAAATTAATGTAGACTGAGATGAGTAAATGTTAAATCGAATGAGTCATTCTATATATCACTATTTCGCCTTACACATAAACAGTAGGTTTAGCTCATATTTTAAAGAAAACTTCCCGCAATTTTTTAAAATTTGGTTACTTTGTCAAAACATCTCTAAGATTAAATAACCAAATAAAATTCTATAGCTATTGATAAGAACTATAGGTGAGAGTTATTCAGTTGGAAAAATATTTTGCAGGAATCGTTTTCGTGTTGTTTCGAATCAATGATCTCAATGAAATTAATACTTTAATGTTTTAATTGATGGCTTAATTAGTTTGATCGTGTGAGACGCCATTACCATGATGAAGAAGTTCATCATAATGTTCAAGCAATTAAAAAACAATTAGATAAAGTTTCACCAACAAAGAAATGTCAATTAAATCTATTTATAAAAAGTTATATAAAATTTGATTAAACGTTAATTGAGCGTAAAATCTCTTAATTACATCAGATTAATCACCATGGAAACAATAGAAAATTTATTAAATCCGTTCAACCTTAAAATTGAAAAAAATACTTGTTTGATGTATGGAAGGAAAATTTTCAATTTGTTATTTGGTGACGGTAACGATTTCATTGTGGTGTACAAGTATGAGGACCATTCGAGCCAAAATTCCATACAACTTTTGTATATTTCAATGTCATCCAAGTAGGAGAGTGTTAGTAGCACCTCAAACCCCTACACATTTTTTGTTACATGATCACATATAAAACGTCGATAAATAGTTTACGGAAACAAACGCAGGATTCACTTCACTCCGATTTTCGTTATATGCAAGTGTGTTGTAATGTAATCGTAAGTAGTTGGAGAAGCACACAGCAAGTTTGTTGATGAATTTCAACTCCATAGCACGACCCACTTCGTAGGCTTTTTCGTACGATGCGGCGGTTGGCAACAACTAACAAAGCATCATTAAATGTTCCCGCCAATATATTCAGTACATGTGCATTCACAATTAAATACGCGCAAAATTAAATAGTATTATTACAGTTTTTAAGGTTTGATTCAACATAATGAATATAGTGCGTTGTTGCTCGGGATATTTCATATCCACCAACTGACCTATCTCGGAAAACAAATCAATAACCGCAAAAGAATAGGTGGCGTCCGAAAGAAACTAGAGTAGCGGTTAGAAAACATCAAGAAAAACATTCACAGAATTACTTTGTTGATGATGGTGGGTAGTAGTTCGGTCTCAAACAGATAGTTTTGTGGACACCATTGAACAAAACGACTCAACGCCTATAGAATTCAAACAAAATTAACTTTAAAACTCATTAAGATAAAGACTACCTCTAATGTTTCGACGATAAGCTCCGGATTGGTTGTACGGTCCTAATTTTATTACAAATCACAGTTGCACACCACACTTAATGTATCCCATTACTAAAACGGCACAACAAAGTTGGAATATATCATCAAAGTTGGCGGTCAACCTATTGGTGTAAGAGTGTCAACGATTGCCACCTACATCAAAATCTCGTAATCTTACTGATTTTTCAAATGACGAGCTTTGATGTGCATTATTTTTCCGTTCGAATAGACAAATATCTCTTCGCTTAGTGTTTTCAGTATGGTCATACAGTTTTTGCATAGATTTTCGTTGGTGATCGAATGGCTAATCAAATCTGTCACAAATGAAGTCCATCGAGTGGGCCATTCAACTTTGACAATTTCCACCACCACCGATATCAATCGTTTCAAGACAATTTTAGGCCCCTTCACCAATTTTACATAATATTTTTGAACAAAATATGTACACTGGCCACCGATGCCTCAGTTCCCAACTTGGTGATCAATCCAACCACCATTCCACGCAATACTAAAATATGAGTTTAATTTCTTACAACTTGATTTTTGTGTGTTACAACCTTCTCGATCGCCTTCACTTAGAACCTCCCATCTTGATTGTATTACATGTTCCAACAGTTGAATGGCATAAAACTACATTTAACACAACGACAATAAGGTATGTCATACACCGATGATGTGGTGTGAGCTTACGTGTGAATGGGTTGAGTTGGACATGAACAACACAGGCTGTATGGCACACAATGAACGTTCGTGATTTTTGAACGATTCCAGGATTTCCTGCGATCCAATTCTCTACATACAAAAACGAAATGTAAACATATGGTCTCTGCGTTGGTGGATACTGCTACAACCACAACCAACTACAATCTAAACAACTCACCAAATTTTTATCCCCACTGAATGCATTCTGAATTAGTGAATCGATCGCCATCACATCAAACTCTTTCGACGCATCATACAGCTTCAATCTCAACTCTTCCAGTATTTGGTGGGTGTTGTTCATTGGGTTGGACAAAAACAAACGTGTAAGATCTAAGTGGGTTAGATTGCGTGCGCGTAAGCGGTATACTGCGTGTTGTGTCGACGCGCAAAATGAGGATTAACACGATCAAAATGTAACCTGTGCGTGAATTCCTATACACCGTATTCCTAATACACCATCCAACTCAATGGAGCATTGATTCACTTTCGTCTAATCATATTTTATTATACTTAATTCATTGAATTGATGAGTCATTAAACTATCAAATTATCGAATGTATGCGCACTCAATTAATTCATTTTCCAACAATATTAATCGATAGTAAGCACTAGAAATCTCCATCGTACAATATCAATTATTTGAGCTTTTTCTATTGGTTTTTTACGCGTGATACAACCTTGTATTTTCATTTTTATATCTAATTGCAATATGTGTACAGTTGTAAGTGGGAAAATGTGAATAATGTGTAACAACCATCGAATAATATTCCAGCAAAACGGTGTCTTAATTGGGATAATCCAGAGGATTTTGTACAGTGTGGTTTTGCGTACGTTTAAGTAGTCTCTCAAAAACTTTTTTTATGTTTTGAAACCGTTCAGTTTGTGTTTAAGTCTTTTATTTTATTCTACTATCTGAGAACGGGTTTTTAGCTTGTAAAATGTTTGTTTTAAGCATACAAAAAGTCGGATGCCGACCGCTTACGTCGTAATGTGCGCCATTCTATTAATTCTGCTTGATGCTTCTGTTTTTGGCTTGCTATCTTACGATTAACATTTAAAAAATTATACGTGGCTGGAAAAAAAGATGTAATTCATTAATTTGGCTTTTGATTTTTAAGCGTACATCAAATCGGGCTGAGTCGCCTTCACGCGTAATCTCCATTTTGTCGATAAAAAGTTGATTCTTTCTTTAATCGTGGTTTTATTTAATTTTTTAACTAATGAGACTTTATTAGTTTATTTTTTTAAGTGATTTTGAGACAAAAAAGTGCGGGTTTTTATAACAATTGTATAATATTCAACCGAATTTTTGGATTTATTCGTTATTGAATCACATGAAACTTTATTTGACCATTTATTATTATGTGGAAAAACGATTTTTAATGCATATATTTTTATAAAATATTTCTATTGTATAGGTAATATTTTAGAATTATTTTAGTGCCGATGTTGGAAAACTTATGATACTTAAAGTGTTTTAGTTGTATAAATTTTATTTTTTTAGCCGTACTCTGTTGTAAAAAGATATATTACTACTTTCAATACTTATTTATACAAAAATAAGAATTTTTTTACGAGTAACATTTGACTATAGAATAACAAAAATATATTTTTTGAATTCATTAACTAGGATTATCGCTGATTTTGAAAGCACAATTGAGTTAATACAACATAAATACAATGCCATAGATATTGTTTGACAAATACCGATTTTTTGTAAGTATTTCAAAAGTAAATTACGAACTTACAAAGCTGGTATTTACTCTAATTGTGATACTCAGCTTTTTCTTGTTGAAAATATTATCATCTGAGCTTCCAGCGATTACTCAGTTATCACTCATTGACCGGTCCTCTGTGTGTTCTGATCGAAAAAAAGTTACCCACTGAAATGGGTTCGAATGAGAACCACCAAAAAACGATTGATTTTGATGGTTTTTGTACATTATTTGAAAATCCAAGAATAAAACATGACAAGACTATTCAAGTATTCTTAGGTTGGCAGCTTTTCTTTTAACTGTAAACTGTAGAATCAAATAGATGCTATTCCAGTTGATGAACGAATCGATTTTTTCTTACAAGTGTTGTCGTCATCCTCAAAACCTCTAGAAGTATGCATCCATCATAATTGGCGTAAACTATAGTGGAATTGTAGCTGAAAGATGAAGCTCTAACGAGAATTGAAACAATTTTATCAAACCTTGTTACTCAACCAGAATTTTCGTTAAAAATAGTCATTGATTCATTTCATCGCGTAAT
>JAODKO010000622.1:0-10145 GCA_027576895.1 Sciades mastersi | reverse complement strand
AAATCGGCCCACATTACAAAAGTTTAAACTTTATTCAATCGACTAAACATTTGGTTTAAAAATACGTTTCTGTCTTTGATTCGAAAATCGTTTCTTTTCTTTATCAAACTTTTCCTGAAGTTGTCTCAAACCTATTCATTAATTGATTCACTCATTTTTTACTAAAAACGGGATGTGATACTTTCAAGATGGGCGTTTCTTTTTTGGAACGAATAAAAAAACGGAAGTTTCTAATCGAATATAATTCTTTTAAATCACAAAATAATAAACGTACCACTGAATTGTGCTTTTTTCTGTTCCGTGCCAAATCAAAATTACTCGACATGAGCAACTTTTTCGGTTGGATCCATCCATCGTTATCGTCCTCCTCGGCGCCAGCCAGCATTGCTTTGCTGAGCATCTCGTCGCAGTCGATAAACTCATCGTCATCACTATCATCTGTATCGGTATCGGCATCGGCATCGGCATTCTTTGGTTTCAACAAATTCTTCGAATCAATTCTGTTTTCTGGTAAATGTTGATTTTTCAACACAAAACTTCGATAATAGTTTGTCCATTCTACTCAACTCGATTACAAAACACTTTTTCGGCGCATTACAACAACACCTCTATATTCTTTCAGTGGCATTGTTTGTCTATTGTACAGACGTATCGATTGGTTTTTTTTGACCGATCTCATTGTGTTATCTACGCCTTGGTGGGATGTGAAAGATACTACCGCTTTCCAAACCTCAGCATTCAACAATTTTTTCTACATTTTACGTCAAAATTTTATTCACCATTATAACACACAATATTACATTATCAATGGTGTCTTCGTTGGCGGGGTTTTTGGCTCCAAATTTGGCATTTCTTTTGTGACCTTTAATAACCACTATTTTCTTTATTCCACCAAATCGACCAAACAATAATCTTGCTCCAATCTTAACAATCACTTACTAAAGTTATTGCCTACAGTTGGGCGTACCTTCCCCAAATAATTGGGTAAATTTGTAACCACGACACTGTTATCGATGAATTTTGCGGGTATCGCTATGTTGTCTTTCGATTCGGCCAATTCTACGACCAATTTGTAAGGTGTGGTTTGTTCTCTAGCGAAATACACCTGAATGATGGAGTTTTCGTTGGGTTTTGTGGCCATTTGGTGGGTTCTTTGAACAGCCTGCGTGCGCATGTTGACAAGTTTCTAGCGTGTCGCACTCACTGATCGAACAATAACTGAAGATTTTATAGGAAAGTAGAGAGAGAGAGAGAGAAAGAGATGGTTAGTCAGATATGACTACGTAAAACCTCATTTAGATTTTCTAGGCAAAATCTAGAAAAGTGAAACAAGCCAAAATAAAGAAAATAGCCAAAAAAGAGGTAGCCCCAATGTATGGTCGTTTAGTAGTGTGATGCGTTTAATCACAAATTTTAGTGGCAAGACTACGGTTCAACCCAAAAACAAAACAATAAGTAGAGTGTAATTTGTGTGTTTTAATAAAAAACCCGTGATTCTCCCTTCAAGTGAACAAGTGTCGTCAGGATTGTTTTTCGAGTACAACACACAACTGGGTCCACCCTATTTTGTGCTGGTCGATACCAATTTCATCAATTTTTCTATAATGAATAAACTGGATATGTTTGAATCGTTTCTTGATTGTTTGTGTGCCAAAAGTGAGGTTTTGGAGACGATTTATTCAACGATTTTAATTTTTTAACGATGTAGCCACGGTTTGTATAAGTGATTGTGTTGTGGGTGAGTTGGAAAAGTTGGGCAGTCGATGTCGTATTGCGTTGAAGTAGATTTCACATTCGTAATGATGTAATTTCAAGAATGGTTAGAATCGCCAAAGATCCGCGCGTGAAACGACTTCCTTGTCAACACAAAGGAACCTACGCTGACGATTGTCTCGTCAACAGAGTACAACAACATCGTTGCTATATTGTTGCTACGTGTGATCGAGATTTGAGAAGGAGACTACGCAAAATCCCCGGTGTACCAATCATGTACATATCCAACCATCAGTAACCAAATATTTGATTGTTTAGTTGATTATTCAACTTTAAGATATTACGTTGAACGTATGCCTGATGATTATGGTGGTAATTTCCATCTAATCCACGTGTAATCGGTAATCTCTCTCAATTTTAGGTAAAGTGTGAAGTGTTGTTTTGATAGCTGGATGGATGAATTCGATTTTTAAGTGTATCTATGTAGGTTTTGGTGCGTTCTACTTTTTTCGCGCCATTTCATTATACAACATAGTTAGAGTTTCGCATCATTCATCAAAGCGTCAACTATGTTTTGTTTGAATAGAACAAGGATGGCGTCAAAGTGTTACATAGGCACTTTTAAGGCTTGAAAATCCGTAATTGGTCATAACTAGTTGATTGAGTGTTTCTTCTATTAACACGAACTGTGTGAATAAACATGTGAGCAATTGTGTGAGTTGTCTAATTTTAGACTTAGAGATGAATTCATTGCTAATAAGAAAAGTGTGATTTGGCTGAAATAGATATTCATAGAGTTGTCATTTGTTTCCGTGAACCATCTCCACTTCGAGTGTTTGACGACAGAATTCAAATGCCGTTTTGGTCATCAGTACTGAAATGTTTCCGCCGTAGCTACGTCAACTACAACCTCCAACGTTTACGTCGATGGTTTCGTGCTTTCGTCAATAGTGGCAAACAACTGGAAAATGATTTCATCGAAGAGATGAATGAAAAAGCCCAACAACATAGTGATTATCTACATCTACTCTGTGGTTGTAATATGACAACATTAAACGCTCTCATTTTAGGTTTCAATTATATTTTGTATGGAGAGGACGAAAAAAATATTATTTACGCATCTAATGGGTTGAAAGACAAATTGCAACAATCCAAAAATATCCACAACGATCCCACCCACCTTATTGTTTCTCTACTTGAACCTCTAGATCAACGCCAAATGATCAAAGATTTATTAACCAATGGTACACCTTTTTGTGGCCATATTATGTCAAAATGTATGCTCTCTATACAGTTGAAATTTCTCACAATGAATCACTTTAGATGAAAGGAATATTTACTGGGTTTGGCATCGTGAGGTTTTAGATAAAAACAACAACTGTTTATTTTACTTTCTTGCGTTTAGACGCATTCTAAATGACACCGATATACAACGTAATTTTGTGAAAGAGATGTTCAAACGTAAATCTTTAAAGTTAGTAGATCCGAAAAAGAAACCGATATGGATGATAACAATGAATACATAGTCGATCCCTACCCATCAGTTATCATACACAATCAATATAAACGAGTAAGTGATCTTTTTCTACTTATTTGAAGGGTGGTTGTAGCAGTTGGCGGTTCCTTTCGAATTGCCTCGATTCAAATACAATCGTATCAAACTCGCTTGGTTTGTTATCCATGAGGACAGCATTTTCGCCAAGATCAACACATTCTTACTAACTGTTGTGTTGTTGTATATTGTCGGTGTGGTACCGTTTGTGATTGGTTTTCAACTTGACATCAACCACACGTTGTTCAACTTGTCTATCTTGATGGAGATAATTTCAATATTATCTATATTTAATCGATTTCTAACTGCCACCAAATCCAAAACTACAGGCGATCTCATTAGAAAACCTAATGAAATAGCAATCAACTATTTGAAAGGGTGGTTTTGGCCGGATTTGGTTGGGTCAGTGCCTGTTGTGTTGGTTGTCACTATTTTCAAACTTAAATTTGTATATTAAAATCTTATTGTTTACAACTAATTTTTCGTCTACAGAATAGATGGTTTCTTTTGTTGAATACGATCAGATTGAGCAATTTTTATCGGATGTATAAAAGATTCAAAAATATGATTGGATTTGGAAAAATCAAATTCCTTGTACTTGTCTCATTGTTGTTGGTTATTGTGCATGTGCTTTCATGTTTGTGGTATGGAATGAGATTGTTTATTTCGTCTAATCGATGCTAATTTAAAAATGAAATAGGTTCGGTGTTACCGCCTATTGCGACGATCAAACAAATCCTTCCACTTGGATCAACCAACTCAATAGACGTTTCAACACAACCCTCAATCTCAACACCAACAATCCAATTGAAAAGCTCGACAAAAGCGTGCTCTATTCGAGTGCTTTCTATTTTGTGCTTACCAGCTATAGCACCGTTGGATTTGGTAATATCTCCCCCAACACCTACATCGAAACATGGCTCTCCATACTACTGATGATTATTGGAAGTAAATTTTTCGGTGGAAGCGTAAACTCGTCTTATAAATTTGTTTCAGTTATCAGTTACGCTATCCTACTCAACCAGATGGCTATCATTATTTCATTCTCACAGAACGAAAAAGCTTCCAGCTACTACAACAGACAAAATCTTCGAAAAACTCTCAAAAAATACGGATTCAACAACGAACATTGGACTCAAATCGTCGAAGCACAAACTCATGAAAATAACAACATGGATGGTACTCCTCAACAACCTCTCTACTCATTTTCAGTAATACATTCCAACGATTTGATAGATTGTTGAATTGTTGTCAAGAGAAACAAATTCCCACTTTTCCATGTTCCTATACGATCGATACAAGGCTCAAAACTGTTTCAAGAATTCCCCATTCTCTCTCGTTTGGTGAAAGATCCAGTGATCTCAGCTGCAATCAGTTCGATGGTCACTCCAGTCAACATGCAATCCAACCACACATTCATCCATCCCAACCAACCAATAGCTCATTTGTACACCGTTGTTAAGGGACATACTGTGGCAATAAAAAACAACGAAATCTGGCGAATATTCGGTAGATTTTACTTTGTACGTGATAACTATCTATTTCAATTTATTCCAAGGTAAACATGATCATTTCGGTATTCTATTGAACAAAAACACACCGGCGGAAAACTCCTTCAAACCATTCAAATCAATGTATCGCTTCAAAACACTCACCAACTGCACCCTGTACACTATCGATTTGTTCACCTATTTGGATGCCATTGAAATCCATCCCGAAATAGAAACAATATTCAATACAGTTTTTAACAACCTGTTTCTACTGCAAATATAAAACGCCTCAATCTTTCTCAAAAGTTTTATAAAGTTGATAAGTAGAGTAGATTTTTGGCGTTTGTACAGAGCAAAAACAAAACACATTAAAAAACAAATAGTTTCAAATAGTAGCACACCACATAAAACACTATCAACGAGGAATAATCCTTGAACGCTTTGTGGATGGACGATCCAACAAACAACAACCAAAAACACACCAAATATATCACAATGTTCTTAGCTTTCAAAAATTCCAATATTAGATTGGATTCATTTCGAACAAGCACATTTATAATGACGTATTTTAGAAAACTCAACACAAAGAAAACATTCCATTGCTGAACAAACCCAACACCTCCATCAACCAACTCATTCCATATTATACCAGCCATCATTATAAATGTAATCAAATGCAGCGAATATAGTGCAATCGAATGTAATTTTTCATCGGTAGCTCTCCTATTCCTCAAGCTATCCACTATAATTTTGTTTCTCTCAAACAAATCATCAAATTTTGTACAATTATCATCAGACTGTGGTTCTACCCTTTTCACCGATTGAATTATTTCAATGATCTCATTTGAACCTTCTATAGTTGGTTGAGAAAATTAACGCACAACTATCACATACCTTTTGTATCATTCAATTCTAATCTTTTACCATCGTTAAGTTGTGCAATTCGGTTCAGTCTACTACTCGAATTTTCCAATATTTTCTTCTTGCGAATTTCGCTCATATCAAACCAAAACTACGTCTTGTGGAGTCCCTAGACTCGAATTAACTTGGCTCCGCGATATTTGACGACTATTGCCGAAGGTTACTTTTAAAAAATAACGATTTTTGCTTTTATTGACTTGCTAACAAAATATCTTAACAAACTATGTTAGATAAAGCAATTTACAGAAACTTTGATTACACACCTTTCAAAAAACTATAAAACACCATGTTTTTTTAGATATGCGCACGCATGTAGTTTAGATAAAGTTGTTAATGTCACTTTTGTCTGCTATTAAATAATAATATGATATCACCTTTAGTTTGATTAAACGCAATGAAAAAAGATTTAGTATATATAATTTTTTCAATGATTTTGACCGGAAGAGTAGAGTTTTATTCGAGTTTTTGTGTTCATTCCATCCAAGAATTCGTGAATCTGCCAATTGCTTCTTTTATTCCAATTTTTTTCTTGTTATAATACTATATTGTTAGAAGATAACCTTTTTCAAGTACGTTTAGATCGAATCACTTGTTTCATAAACATAGATATTGAAATAAACGTTGTAGTTTACTTATATGAACAAAATAAACGGGGTTCACGTGGGGAAAATTATTTGTCAAGTTTTCTCTTTTTGTCTTTACAGTATAACCGGTTGAATTAAGTTTTCAACAGAACAACTAAATAGCTTTTTAAAATGAGTTTAAAATCTTCTTTAGTAGAATGTTTTTAGGGAGAAAAATCAGTTTCGCGAAAAATGAATAATGTCGGTTATCTTCGGATCGACGATACACCTCGTGATATTCGTTTACTTCAGAGATGGTAACGCTTGTGTGGGCCACATTTCAACTATAAACTTTGTGTAGGGTGGATACGTTAGAACTAAAACTGTGAAAAGAGCTGCCAAAGCTATTATCGAAAAAAATTATCCAATTTTGAGTTTGGATTTTCATGAGAACAAACGAATCTGCTCTCAAGTAGCTATCATTCCATCGAAACGTTTGAGAAACAAGATTGCTGGTTATGCCACTCATTTGATGAAGCGAATTCAAAAAGGCCCAGTTCGTGGAATCTCTATCAAATTGCAAGAGGAAGAGCGTGAAAGAAGAGACAACTATGTTCCATCTGAATCTGTATTGTGTAGCCGTGACAATATGACCAAAGAAACTTGTCAATTGATTAAAGAGCTTGTAAGTTTCATTACGTTGATAACGTGTGTATGTTTTTGTAGGGTTTCAACAAAACATCCGACAAATGGGGAGAATTCGTGGTCAAAGAAAACACACTTTAACTCACACTCGCTTTCTTTTGATGTTGTTAGTGCATAGATAAACGAAACTGCCCAATTATTGTTTTAAAACAAAGCATGTTTTATCACGCGTATGCATAAAAACAAAAAAACTCAAATCCAACTATTTGAATTGTGCAGTAGAGATAATGATTTGGTTGGATAGTGTTTTGTGTGGTTAAGCCGACGTCAAAGCAGCTATGCGATGGAGTAGATTTTGACTTTCGGTGACAAAATCGATTGGTTTGACTTCAACACAAGAACACCTTAAGCGTTCTTCATCCTACAGTTAATAGTTAGAGTGGATAGAATAAGAATGTGGAAGCTGTACGTTGAATGTGTCCACTTTGAAACGCAATTTTAGTGTTTTGTAGACAAGGCGTTGATTGGTGAACAACTCTTCATAGGCAGCTTGGTTCTGTGCAAAAAAATCATTCAAAATTTTGTATTAACAAAAGCGTACATCTTCATTATCTTTTAGGTGACCTATCTCTTCGGCGGTCTTTCCAAGCAACTTCTCGGCGGTATCGTGGAAGAAAGTGACCCATTGAGAGTTGGAAGAATCGGCCACATTACACTAACACGAGGATCACAAAAATTAAAACTCAGATAAACCACCACACACAAACTATCAACTCAATTACATTCAACATCAATCTGTAAGTGAAATTGTCAAATTCGCGGTTACATTTCTCACAGCGATAGTTTGATTCTTCGATCAACTTTTTGTTGCAGTTATCAGTGGGACACGCCTACACAACAATTCAATTCGTTGTAAAGCTCAAATAAATGCAGTTAGAAAATTCACTACCACACTTCCCCCCTTTAATCACAATCAATCGAACATACCTTGTAGAGTGCATTATCAAATTTGATCGACATAATCACAGCTGTGGCAGTCAAATAGTCGGCTTTTTCACCTCGTCCAAGATTTTCTAATTTGATTTGATGCAACATTTTGTGTTGTGACGACATCGACATTGATCCTAATATGTTTGACGATATCACGTAATAAAATCGACACTAACGCAAAACTACCATCCAACAGAGAGTTTCCTCCAACTGGCGCGAATGTGATATTCCTGCCGTAGTTGTCATACCAACCCATAAGAACATGTGCTTCTTTTCTGTCGGGGCTGATTTCGTGATGAGTGGATGAAACGGTGGACAATGAGCGACCTACGATTATGCATACATATATTTTTTTAAAGTAAAAAATATAAACGATTAATTAACGATTGGTCGAAACCTCTTGGAAGCTACAAATTTTTTATCTCTGCAATTACATTACTCTCGTGAAAAGTAATCAAAAACTAACCATTTTTTTAATTAGTTATTAAAAAGGAACACTTAAGAATAAAACATAGGAGTTAGATATCGATCATGAATGAAACGATTGAACTTCGATTACCGGCAAAATCAGAAACTTTAAGCCCTTTGAATGCTATTACGCTTCCCGCCACACAGAATTTGTCTCCAGACGCCTAACCAAAAATAATAATGATCACAAATTACGAACAAACATGCCAGTCATACATCATCTCCCCATACAGTTAACACTATGGATTTTTCCGATGAGTCCACCAGTGTGAGTTCACGTTTAACAAGTTGTTTGTTGGTTGATTTGGTGAGAATGGTTTGTGGTTCAGAGACACTTTTGACAATGGCCATCAAATCTAATTAATTCGCATGGAAATTCAGAGTCAAAAAAAAATAATCACCAATTAACGAATCCTTAGCAATGTTCAACACATCTTCAATTTTGATAAAGTTGTATTGTATGGTTGGAATATCGATATCCTCGTCGGTACACTGGAAACACATTGTATATGTACAAAAATGGGAGAACAAATGCAACAAGTACCAACTGAATAAGTGTGTCATTCTGGAAAGTCATCTCATATTCGTTTTTAACTGACGAGTAGGCTTTGTTGGCCATTTTAAGAGTAGCTCGGGTCACGTAATACACCTATTCGTATGTTTGTTTAGAGAGAAATTAGATTAAATAACACGTTTCAATCAGATAATACCTTGCCGGGCTGTAGCAGATTATAGAATTTGTCAACTGCGTCATTAAAACCAGTCGCTCTAATTTCTCCCTAAAAAACAAATTTCAATAAATAAAAATAATTGTTTTCTGAGCGTTAATATTAAGAGATCTTGAATATAATGAGTTCAAAAGATTAATATGGCGTCTAATTAATTAAATGTTAATTTTTACGCGCATACATTTTCGTCACAAAATTCCACGCTAAACAGTTTGCCTTCTCCTCTCGAATTTTGCCACGTTTTGATGGGGGTTTTATGGGAAACTCTCGCTCGAATAGTCCATCTAAAAATCGACACATGCAGTTGGGAAAACAAGCAGAAGGAATCGACTTATTCTGATATGGAGTCAAACTCTTGATGGGAAACACATTGCTCGTTTGCAAATCGATACTTTTGTTCAACTCATCACAACTATAAGCCAGGAAACACTAGCTAGTGAACTAACTACCACCAATAATATGAACGCATACATTTTGGCTTTTTTTGATGGGATGTTAGGAGTCACTATTGTTAGCGTACTTAGAATCTCACGTATAACTACAACCACAATGAGAAATACCTGGACTACTAGTTTTGGTGGCTGTGGGGGTTGTCGTAGCAACAGCAGAAGTTTCAGCCGATGTATTATTGGCATCATTCTCTTTGAGAGCCTTAGGATCACCAATCTTGCCATCAACTTCAGAGGCCTTTTTCACAAGCTCCATGCTTATAACCAACATAACTTTTCTGTAGTTAGAATGTTAAACATTTGTTTTTTAAACAATAGCATATCAACTTTCCCTGCAGTTGATGGACGGTATATTTGAGTAGTTTCACGATGCAGTGGTTCTCAATCAATCCGTTGTTGACCAATTCACACGTTTGTGAGGTGAGTAACGCAGCTAGATTGGATACCGATGTTAACACTAAACCAACCGCCAACACTCACATGCAGACATGTATACACCATCCGAGACAATAGCTCTAAAATGGATGAAATTTAAAATATGGATTGCCATGGTGACAAATCCTACCTATATCTATCGCTGTTCGCGTTTATTTTTTTCAATCCCTAGTAGTGGTTGAGATATTTGA
>JAODKO010000504.1:0-23133 GCA_027576895.1 Sciades mastersi | reverse complement strand
TTATGAATATATTTTTATTGAAAAGTTTTCTATTAATCACGGTATGTTTCATGAGATCGATTCACTCTTTACTTATTATGAAAGAGAATATCATAGTTGTAGATTTTGAAGAGTAAAATATTTATGTGACCTATGTGAAAGAAAAATAAAAAAAAGATAGTTACAAAAACATTCGAATGTTCTTGTGTTCATTCGTTTTATCAAATATTGAATAATTACTACGCGATAATGGTTTTTTTCGGAGTGAATACACAGTTTTTAATAAAACCTAGAGTTCGATGTCACAATATAAAAAAAATAATCATGTTAACAGTTTTTTGGTGAAACTTGGTCGTATCAACTTTAAACGACAACAACTTGATAGATATTGATTAGATCAACAAACTTTATTTCAAACACATTTCATAAACGAAGAGTTTGTTGAATCTGAATAAAGAACTGTCAAAAATGTCAAGTAATAAAAATGTAAAGTTTCCGGTTGGTTATTATTTAAAATATCAAACTCTAAATATAACATTATTAATTTAAGTAATAAATATGTTTATTAGTTACTGTGTTTCATTTTTAATGAATTGTGGAAACAAATTTGAATAGTATAATTACTTTAAAATAAAATAAGGTATATTTATGTTTTATAACAAGTTTTTAAAGCTGTATAGAAGTGATATTTTTTGATCAATGAAAAAAAGAGTAATAAAATCATACAAAGATTTCTACACGTATTTAGAAGAATAGTTAAATAACTGAATGCAGTTGTATTAAAGGTCTTTTGAAAAAGTCATCAATTTGGTTCCAGATTTTTTCGCGCTACTCGCCAAACTGTATTTGTTGGTAGATTTTCGAGATCTGAACGACGATGCTATGTGTTGCCTCATCTCTTTGTTACCAGCGACAAAGATTGTGAACAAAAATATTCCAATCGACGTGTTTAAACAATTTGAACCCAACAACATCAGTTCACTTTTAATAAATGACGACAACAATTGAACCAACATCGGAAGTCCTAACAATGTAAACAAAAAGAACAATTGCTTCGAACGTTGTTTTATAGATATTTTCTTCTTCGATGTACATTCAGATCTGTACAATGTTCTCAAAACCAACAAAAATATAAATAAATTTGTGGATAAAATAGTCACTCCAGGGATAGTTATCGTATAATATTTAATAGGTCCATGTGGTATACAACTATATAATTAATTTATATACTCTTACTAATATTACAAACTATGAATAAGTACTGCATATCTTTTACATAGTGTTTTGGATAAAACGCTCTACAAACAGCTACCACGATCACTGGTACCACTAAAAAATTGTTCAATAATTAGAAAATAAATAAATTAATTATTACCCAGAATAAACAAAGCGATTCCTTTTATCACGACAGTACTAATTTTTTGCATAGTAAGTACCAAATTCTTGAATAACAAAAATGCATGCAAGAATAATGCAAAGTATTGACTGATGAGTGCATAATGAAGGAATACGGCAATATTGAAACACATTTTTCTGTTTTTATAAAAGAGATTTCCCATAACAAAAGCAAGATGGAACATGAAAATAGCAATACACATCCACAGTTGAGTCAAGAATCTCAATTTCATGCAATTCCTATAGAAATATTATTACACAATTTTACATTATTATAGCTTACTTTGATGTCAAAATAATTACTATTGTAAGAATTAAGAACAATAATGAAACAATTGTCAATATTAGAGACACTTCATGTTGATGATATATATTTTTCGAATAATCATGATCAAAGACATCAAAAATGATAGCGTAACTTGTTGTGTGATTGCATGTACAAGTGAAATTTGTGAGTAAATCTGTTAAAGAAACTTCATGCAAAATGGAACAGTGTTTTTGTTCCCAAACCATCTTTCTAGCTACAACGATTTATTATATTGAAATTTATTAATCACTGAATTACTATCTAACGTTGAACAACGGAAATTTTTCTTTTCATCAACAAGAACTAACTGGCTGAATGTAATGTTTAATTTTTTAGTTTGAACATTGGATATTTTTATGACAATAACTTCACTTGCAATCAAATCAAATGTTTTTGTTTTATTACTCTCTAGACTTTTTGTAACCGCTAATACAACCTTTGTTTTTTCTTTTCCTTCTGTTTTCGTAGAAGTATTCATCGCTGAAAGATTCAAGCTAACATGGGTGGTTGGGACGATTTGTTTCTTATTCGATGCTACAGATGTAGAATTTATAACAGTGCCACTAATCTCACCATCGACTATTGCTTTGGAGAAGTAAATTGTATCATTGGGTTTTGTTGATGTGATTGCTTTTAATTTAAAATTAGTAGAATCAACCTCTTTGTCATCTTCAAAATTAGGCAAACTGTTATCAAGAAGTTTGATTTGTTTTAAAAATCTACAAAATTGTATTACACTTTAATTATTTAAAATAATAGTTTACGTTTTTTCATCAACGATCGTTTGAGAATTTGAATTTCTTGTGGTAGTTTCGTTTTTATTTTTTGACGCTTAATATTAATCGTATAAAAGTAGTTTAAACAATTTTATAATTACAATCTGTGTTGTCATCGTTATATACAGCATTGTTCCAAGCTTTTACAAATATTTCTGGATTCTACGATACAAATTAAAATAATAAAAAATTACAAAAAATAAACCATTGAGTCGGTATTAATCTGGTCCAATTTTGTATCCAGTTGCTCAGGATCTGCCAAAATTGCTTCCCAATTAACTACATATATATTATTTAAAATCTAAACTATTTATTTATTTTCTATTACCTTCTATATTCAATTGTTTGATATGGAGAAGCTCGACTGAATCAAAATGAAACACATGACTTTTAAATTGGTTGACATTTTTCAATTCCATTAAACACACTTTATTATCACATGATACTGAGTCAAAGTTTTCTTTTGAATCTTGAACTACTTCATTTTCTTTATTTGATAAATGCCATTTTAGGTATATTGTTTTAAAATCTTTGTCTAAAGTGAATATCACTTTTAGGATTTCATCATCGTATTCATATTTGATATCGAATGAAGTAGGAACTATAAAAATAAGTTTTTAAAAATGTTTCAAGTTTATGGTATACCTCTTTGAATTATTAACGGATCTTTTTTAATTAAAGAAAGAGATTCAATTTGGAGATGATGATAAAAGTTTTGAGTTGGCAGGTCAATCAACTCATTGCACACACCTTCATGGCATTGTAACTGAAGTGTAATAACGTTTGTCTCGCTTGTTTCGACCAATGTTCCATTTGTCAATTTTATAAGAGTTGTAAAGGTTATAGCAATTGTGAATTGACTAATACCCAATTCTGGTTTAATTTTGATCGAAAGTCGTTCATTCACCCATTCGTGACTTATTTCATATTGCATTTGTTCTAAAATAATTATAATACTATATTTAAATATATAGTTATACGATTGATATAGATTCTTGATTCTTTTAAAGTTAGATGATCGGAATTTAGTTGAATAGTATATTTTGATTGATCATCTACATTTGGAATGTCAAATGTAAAAATTGAGTTATTTTCGGTATATTTTTCTGAAGAGCTTGTTATTGGATTTTCGCCTTCATTCTCTTCTTTTTTTAAAACGTAATTCATAAGGAATTCTTTATAGGGTGCAATTAATTTAAATTGTATAGTGAGTTTGACTTTTCTGGCGCTTTCATTTTCTACTTCATCATAGTAGTATGTCAAGGTATACTTGCTTGGCACTATAAAGTTTATTCAATAATATTATTAATTTATAACTCTTTAAAAGTCATATACGTATTATATTATATAAATATATTATATTAAATATAATTTAATAATTTTTATTAATTCTCTGATAGATTTCATAATTTGTAAATATTACCATCAAATTTGACAGTGGAACCAATAATGGTTTTTCTAGTTTTGACTACAACTTTAACCGTTGCGGCCTCTTCTGTTAACTGAATTATGTTATCACTACAAATTTGATAACATCCATCTTTTGAATTTCCGCAAGCATTTTTGACATTATTTATTCGATCTATTCCATTAACATCCACTTCATATACTTTTACATGACACATATCGTCTTCATAAATGTTTTTACTAAATGTTATTTGTATATTCTCGCCTTGTTGAATCCGTGAAATAGTGTAAGTGGTTTGAGGTTTAACTTCTTTTAAATTATTCACATATGTATTATTTGCAAAATAAAATATTCCTGGCCATTTAGCTGATGGAATAAACTCGTAATAAATTGATTTTCCTTCGATCGGAAAATCTGTAGTTCTTTTTTCCATCGTATCGGTATTCTCATTTATAGCCAATACATCCATATGAGATTTCTTCGAATTATCTTCTTCTCCATCAACATTAACTTTCCAATCTGTTTTTGAATTTGAAATATAACTCAAAGTGATTTTCATTCCATCGTCTTGGACTTTGTGTTTTAATGAATAGACGTTATTTTGACTAATATCTATAAAAAGATGAATTTTAAATTACAAACAATTTATTAGATACTTTTAGTTAATAGGAAAACAACATTTTTTTTACAAGATTTCAAGTTAAAATTAACTTCATCAAAACAAACCAATACATATCGGTCGATATCAAATCTTATAGGCCCAAGCTCAATATTATCAGAGTTACAATCAATCCAACATTCTTCATTATTGGAAGTTGAAGAACATATGGATTTTATAAATTCAAAACTTCTCTTTGTGTTTGAAATTTTTACAGCACATTTATTACCAGCGGGGAAATTTAAAAGATTAATGGAAGACTTTTCAATATAACCCTCTTCATTCTTTAAATAAGTTTCCTCAAGTTTTTCAGTTTTTGGAGAAAAATAAGCTTCATATACGGTTAAACAAATTCAACATGTATATATTACCTGGTATGGAAATTTCAAATGGATTTGGATTTTCCTTCGCGTATATTATTAGATGATAATTACGTGCACCATTATATTTTCCATCTCCAAACTGAAAATTATTACATTTTTTGTTATCAGCGCTTCCATTTGCACATTCAAAGCATGATTGAACAATCTTTGCTGTTAAAACAAAAAATATTTACTTTAAAAAATATCAGCAATCAAATTACTTTCATATTCTTCATGAACGTACAATTTGTAATAACAGTCTCCATCTTTTAAAGCTTCCTCTTTTTGTTTTATTACGAGTTTTTTAAAAGTGGACTCATCAGAGACTTCAAACTCAATCGTATGACCAACTATTAACAAATTATTGCATGAATATAATAATTAAACATTTATATACGAGTTGTTTGATTTTCAACTATTTTTTCATTATATTTTCCAATGGGTTTAATTTTTAGGTTGTATTTTGTGCCTGAATAAAGTCCAACAATTGTGAAAGAAGAGTTGCATTTTTTCACACATAATTCATTCCCAGAACAAATAGCTTGATGATAATCGTCTTTTGATTTTTCTTCTTTCACATATATAACACATTTTTCAATTTTCAATGACGAATCAGGCGTCAGCGTAAATCCATCATGAGTAGGATCAACAATTGTATTAGCAAGTTCCTTAGGATTATCTAAAAAATTCAAATGTTTTTCTACAAACTAGGGAAGCGAAATACCGTTTTCTGAGTTTGAATATTTTTGTAATGGGAAATAATCAGATGTATATTTATTATACATGAAATAGTGGAAATCAAAATGATTTGGACAACTTATGTAATAGTCATCAAAACCTTCATTAATCGGAATCGGATAATTTCCATAGAGGCAAGAGGATGTATAGACTGTTGTAATTTCTTTTACTGAAACCTGCAACTGAGTATCTTTATATGCTTTACAATTCAAATTACATGTAGTTGACCCCAATACAATGTTGTCTCCAAACAACATAGTTTCGTACTTTATTTCCTCGAAATAATCTTAAATTTAATTAAAAAAATATTCAATATTTGTAATTTAATTACTTTTATAATAAGAGTAGACTTTTCCCTTTTTAGATTTGTCAGAAACTGGACTAACAGATATATAATTTAACTTGTTTTCATTTTTATGATTGATAACGAATCCATTAGAAATGTGATTGCAGTCTTGTATAATTTCATTATTGCCATATTTACTAGCCTTTTCATAGGCGGTAAAGGCAACATTCGATACTTTGATGATACATTGTAAATTTGATCCTTCTATTATTCCATCCCTGAATATAACTTTATATTCTTTTTTATATTTTTTATATTTTATTCTTAAATCGTTGTGATACTTTTTGTTAGAGTCTAAAATTAATTAAATATATATTGTTTTTAATACAACTTACAGTTACTTATTTTAATAAAAACCGGTCTTGTACAGTCTTCATCTATGATCATTATATCATATGCCACATTGGCATCAAAAGTATCCCAATGAAAATCAAAGCCATCATTATTTGATTTTGCATGATTACAATCTTTTTGTAAACAATCATAAATTATTTTCTTGGATATTTTCTCAAATATGGCATAAGGACAATCACCATTTGACGTCTGTTGTAACGCGGTCTTTCTTTCTGTATCTGTGGTGAGAGAAAGATCCTCCGTTTTTTCTATTACAATTTAAAATAATGTTACATAAAAAAGTCTTTACTCGAAAAAATAATGCTCTCTTCACATATTTCTTGATTACAAAACGTAATTCGATAATTCATTTTGGGATTACCAGATAAGGTAAAAATATTACCGGTTTTATCCAATGATGGATAGATAATATTGGGGGTTTTATTTAACGAATACTTTTGATCTTTCTTATATGATATAAACATTATTCTGTTTGTCATTCCTTCAAAATCGATAATAATAACACTTCTATCACGTTGCCATTTGGGTACTTGTAACCGTTCCCCATTTATTGTGAAATCTATTCACTCATATTAAATAAAGTATTAATACTTAAAAATACCTTTTTTTGGCAGAAAAAAGTACATATTATAATTTACAATTTGACCATCTTCAGTTCCAATTTTATTTATTTTATTTATTTTGAGTTTCAAAAGACAATCTTCATTTGGTTCACATGTTGGTAAAAATACAGAGTCAGATTGTTGAAAAAAACTCCCACATCTTGCCAAGTCACAACTATTTGAATATGTTGGAGAGTCTGGAAAAGCTGCAGGAAACACAAATCGTTTGATTTCTGTTATTTTAACAGTATGCTTTACAGAAGGATTTGTAATACGAATTTCTATTTGATTGTCTTTTCTTGCAATAGAAAAAACTGCATTGTGGGGAAAACCAACTAAAAGAGGAGTTTATAATCAATAACCATTTATACGGATTACAAGGAAAAGTTTGAATAAAATCTTTTTGTGGTATCCCAATGCGTTTTACCTTTATATGAGCCACATTTATTTCAGAATGATGATACAATACAGCTTCGTTACAAGGTTGATAACATGGTCCATCTTTTTTCATGGCTGAACACGAAGAAATATAATTCTGCTCATCATACGATTTAATTCCAAAATAACACATATATTCAGGTTCTGGATTTTGAATCGTTATAGTATAATAATATTTACGGTCTGAAAATTTGTAAAAGTAAGCTGCCACAATATACCAATGATTAACCACGTTTGGATCTACTGGATTCACGAATATTTTGGGGAATAGATCATCAATTCTAATTATGGAAAGTTCATTAGTAGTTTCGGTCGTCGTATAAGGATGAAGTATTTTGGAATGAACATCTAGATTTTCTTTTTGTGTACTTCCCGAGTTCACATTGTGTTTTCCCTTATAATACACCTCGAAAGCATTGTTCGATAATGTCACATTTAATTTACTTTTTACATAAATATCTATTATGATATATTAAAATATTAAATAGTTTTTATTACCTTTTAATGTAAAAATTTGTCTAATTTGACATTTTTTCATTTCTTCAGTATTTCTTCCTTGACACCATTTTAGAAATTTAATTTTGTCAAATTGTTCATGAGAGATTTTTAAATCGACTTTTTTGCAATCATAAACACATATATTTGGTTCTATCAATGTAGCATCATTTATATCGGTAATACATGTTGGAATTGGTTTCAATATCAAATCTGTCTTATCATAATACTGAAGTGAACATTTTTTGTTAATATTTTCGATACTGTATCCAGACAATGAAATAATATATTTCCATTCTTGTGTTGAAAAACTCAGTTCCATGATGTTATTATTAATATCGGTTGTACATACATGGTTTGAGAATAATACTAATAAAAATTGATTTTATCAAATAGAAAACACAATTACCTCCAAAAATTAAGAGAAAGGCTATTGAAATGTATCTAACGTTGTTCCATGTTATACCCATTTCTTAGATTACAATCGAATATAACCGACATTTTAAAGAATTCGTTGATATTCATCAACACCGAATAAAAGAAATAAGAAAAGTTACGTTAATCCAGATCATGAATGATTTATATGTTCGAATGTAACCGATTTTAATCTAAATACTGATCAATTTTTTTAGAAGCAATACATAAATTGGGAAACTATCTTTTAGAGTAGCATTGTATCTTTTACAAACTAATTCTTCGTAAATTGAAACGACATAAAAAATAATTTTTCTTATTATAACGTGAATTGTTTTATATTTCAATTCACTATAAAAAAATTCCTCAAATGAAGTAGTTTATAAAACAACACCTTAATATCTTTATTAATGCTAAGCATGGGTTTAAGTCATATGGTTTAATGTAAATAGTTTATTCGCACACAACTATTACTAAAATGTTTAATAAATAATAAATAAACAAATTTACATTAATCTATTCTACGAAAAATGGAAGAAGCAACATAAAACAGCATATTTTTCAGACAAATTCATATTTACTCAGTACAATATTTGTTTTTTTTGTGATAACTCAAAAGATGGAAAAGTTAAACAGGTAATTGGTCTTTTTACAGATCTTTCGTAATTCTGCTTTTTCTCTTTTCTTGTTTATCGTTATTCAAGAAGAACAAAATAACGACAACAACAAGTAGAATAATCACAAGACACAAACCTATTCCAATTGCTACTTTTTCGGCATCGGAAATAACTCTTGGTATCGTTGGTGTAATTTTTTTTATTATTGTTTTTGTGACAGTAGTTATTTCGGAAGTAGTTGCTGTTTCTGTCAAAATTGTTGTTTCGACTTTTTCTGTCATTGATATTGATATTACGGTAGTAGGTATTTCCAATGTTTTTGTTATCGAGGTAGTTAATATTTCGCTATGAACAGATACTTTTATAGTAGTCACCACTTCTCTATGAACAGATATTTCAGTCAAGGTTGATATTATAGTAATAGTTTGCGTTTCTGTGAGGCTTACTTCCCTAAAAAGAAATTAGTTGAAGCAGCATGAATTTGAGTAGCATACTCAGTCTCCGGAAGAGCAATTTCAACCGACATTATACATCCTACTCTTGGATCAGCAAACTTTAATCGTAACTCATCCACATCAGGAGAAGTCCTACCAGTTTTTACAACAATCTGACATGTTGATGCGAATTTTACTTTATTGAAGACACTTTTCTTAACTTGATTGAAAAAACGTTATCCACCATATATTTCAAATAGACCATCATGATACAGTCCATTCTCGACGTTCCTGACTAAAAAATATGAAACAACTAATAATAATGATAAGAAATTACAATACCGTTACTGTTTTCTTTTCTACGCAATAATCATTAACCAATTCGACTAATGTTGCTTCAACATTATCAACCGACGTTGTCTCCGGAAGCTCATAATTGTAAATCTTTACTCATAAAATGATTATTCATTTTATTAATTAAACATTTCACTAATTACTTTCAACTCTTCACCCAATCCTCTAAAAGAGTTCAAGTCGAAATTTAGAAAATTTCCTTTTTTTCCTCCAATAATGTCAAGATCTTTTCGAGTTGTTGCTTCTCGAATCAGGTCAATACATTCCCCTTCGTCAAACTTGCCCACGAATTTTACACTTTTCACAAATGAGAATTCTTTAAAACATTCTGTTACGAATGACTCTTGGTTGACTTCAAGCATGTCTTCAGTATGTATACATGGATGTCCAATTTTGTCTTTTTCAGGAAATCTCTAACATCATATCAAATAAACAATCAAACCCATAGAAAATTTATCTAAACATAATGTACAATCATAAGCATGCCAATAATAATATTGCTAATTTCATGTGGAGTAGCACAAGTAAACTTATTGGCAAACAACTTAAATGGTTTTGATTGATAGATGACATCATTGACGAATTCTTTAACAGAATCTGGTTTATTTTCAGTAATGAAACCAATAAATAAAAAGTCCCATCTGTATATTAGAGTTAAAGCTTCATGTGTAACCTAAATTAAATTAAACGAATTTTTGAACTATGTTACAGCTTTAGTAATGTCAATATTGGTGAAACCAAACGTTAACAAATCGTTATTCAGAGTATCAAGGATGGAGACGTCTTCCACACGTTCATCCTTCTTGTAATCTTTTATTGCTTCTTTCGTGGCTTCGAATATTTCATCCAGTCTTTCTTTTATGCTAAAATATTATTTAAGAGTTCACGAATTAACTCTTTGGATTTATATAACTTTTGGCAGAAGCTTTCTGTAAAGAATACTTTGACAAAAATTCGTGAGTTTATGATTTCTTCTGTAGTCCAACCTGAATCCTGTTTTATTTGTTCAATAGCTGTTACCACATCATCCTCTATTATAAAATTGACATCTCAAATTATATCTTTGAAATCATTTAAAATTTTGTAGTTGGAATTTTTGATAAAATTGAATATATTTAAAAAAATATAAAAATACTTACCGAAAATCGTAAATATTTTCTCCACTAATACAGCACTTGTACCAGTTGTTTCGTCCGGGGGTGTATATTCATAACTGTTTGCAACAAAAGCAACTGGAGTCTTTACTATAACTATTCCATACTATGAAATAAAAATATTATCTAAAATATCATCTCTATTGAATACTAAAAGTTTATCGTCACAAAATATTTCTATGGCATTGATTGCAAATATCAACCATAATGATTTGAACAAAGAGATCATCCAACTATCTGTAACTCATGTCATAAAATAAAATTAGACAGATCGTGAATTACTAAATGAAGTAATTCCTTGTTTTCTTTGATCTATAAGCTAAGCTATCCGAAAATATATTTATTACACCTTCTCTCAAATTCGACTTTAAATGTTTTCGTCTTGTTTTTCGTGTTACTTTATGAAAAATATTTAATGACTGATCAAAATTGTTGCAATAAATGATTTATGATGATAAAAGGTTAGTTCAGTTGATGTCAATCATTAAAAAGATAATATTATTGACAAACATTATTATCTATACTTACATTTAGAGTCATATTGATAAATCACAAGAATGTCTGAATTGTTATTCTCATGCTCCTACAAGTTAAATGTTTACTTTCTATGTTATTGAAGTTGAAGTAATAACAATAATATGATTAATCGAATCTTTTTAAAAAATTATGTTCAAACTCAAGAAAATGTTATATCTAATTTTATTTGTGTTATAAAACGAAAACATTAAATTAATCACGGTTGTATTAATTAATTGAAAAATCTATATTCAAAATAAACAAGCTAATTTCGTAATGTCAAAAATCGTATTAATCAAAATATGTGAATACGCGTATGTTTACTCGTGGTTAAATAGATATAATTCCATATTTTTGTTTTTTTAGCATCAAATAGTAAACATATAAGTTTGTATTATATATTTTATATCTCATTTATATGTAGGTATTTATTACTTAAATAACTACTATATTTGGATGTTGCAACTGAACATGCTAATTTCTCTCAATTGAGATATAATTCCTTGCTTTCAAAGATTGTATATCACAGAGTAATATCAATTATTATAACAATCTCTCTATAAGTTAGTGCTTGGATCTCATAGAATGTTTTTGGTTTGTTAAATTTACTTTTAATATAACATTAATTTCGTGCATCATTTTGAGAGATTCTATGTTCAATGTTGGTTTTTGGAGAAAACTATTGAGTATGTTATTAAAATCGTCCGTTTTTTGTAGAAATTAACTCGTCCAAACAAAAGTTAGGGAATAAATCGTTAATTATTTTTCTCAGAGAATGATTTCCAACCTATATTAATTTTTTTATAAACTATTAAGTTTAATGAGTTATGTATTTTAATTAGAAATTTTATATGATGCTTTTCAAACTTGATCTAACGTATTTTTATGATATAATTTGTTTAAATTCTGTATAATCTACTGTTTCATGTGATAATTTACAAAGTTAAAATCGTCTAGTCAACTAGAATAAAACGAACGTAAAAACTACCAACTAACTAATCTAAATTTCAGATATTTGTTATATATTGTTTACGATTATGTTGAAATTCACTCAACTTTGAAAACACTTTCCATCTTCCTTGGTAGCGCAAAACACCCAAGATCACCAAGATCAGCAGTAATAGGAAACCAACCGTCATCAAACTGGATGTAATAGCCACGTTTTTTTGGCTTGAATTTTTATTGGTGTTCTCAGTTGTATGACCGTTTGGCAAAGAGTTTTCATTTGCTCGAGATTCTTTATCTTCTGAGACCTTATTCTCTTCTATGACTTTTTCTCTTACGGGAACATCTTTTGTAGGTTTTGGATTATTATCTAATTTCTTTTTTATCTCTGGCCTTTGTATAGGAGGTATTTCACGAGGTGCTGTTTTCTTTTCTTCAGTTACTTTATTCACCGTCTTTCTGGATATCGTGGTGGATTCTGTAGCAGGCTGATTTCTATTTCCTTGATTTGTGTCATTTTGTGAAACAGGATTTCTATCAGGGTTAACTTGTACTACAGGTGTAACAACTCTCGTTTGGGGAGTTTCTGTAGTTGGCAATAATTTATTTGTTGAATTCACGTGTTGTGTTAATTTGTTTATGTCATGATCAAAATTTTGTATTAGAGAATTTATTCTAGTGACTAATGAGTTTTTGGCTCTTTCAATGGTAGTTAGTTGAGTTCTAACTTTAGTAGCAAGTTCGACGTACTTTTCAATGCTCGAAGAATCTATGGATATTGGAAAGTTTTGTTGATTTTGAGAATTCTTTGATAAATTGAACGTGTGTGTATAGATTACTGATTCCTTCTTTATTATATGAACGAGATATTTTAGAACCATTAATATTTTTCGTAAATTGTTTTGATGTTCGTGTACCTTATGACTAATTGCGTAATAATTCGTACCAACCTGATTCATTTGTGATTCAAGGTCTTCCAGATTTTGTTGAGCAAGTTTTTTTTTAACGCAAATCCGTCGATTTCATTTAAATCCCGCTTTGATGAATTTATAGTCAGTTGGAATAATTTAAACGTTTCAGTTGAAACTTGAGAACGATTCGAAGATAATTGATCGATCAATTTTCTTATCTGTTCAGCCTTTCTCTCGATTTCCTCATACTTTTTCGTTAAACTATTGACATTTTTCAGATTAGAGAACTTATTTTTTAACGCATCAGCTGAATTCTTCGTGATTTGTTCAGCATAACTATTGTATTGAGCTTGTTCTCTTTCGAACTTTTCAATTTCTTTTTTCACTTTATCTTGAACCTTCTCTAACGAAGATCTTATTTCTTCATATTCTGTTCTTAGATTTTTATTAAATTGTGACAAGGTTGGAACATTTGTAATTTCAGTACAAAGTTCTTGTAATCTTTGTGAATTTGTTACTATATTTTCATGATCACGATCCAATTCTTCCTTCAAATCAAAGCTGCTTACAATATTTTTGTACTGCTCTTCGTTGCCACTTTCGTTTTCTTTGCAAACTTGATAATATGTATCAATCGAGTCAAGCAATTTTTTAACATCCTTTCGATAAAGATCCAAAAATGTAGTTATTGATTTAGCTTCTAGGTAATTATTATGATAAGCTCTTTGTTCTTCTAATAGTTTGTGTAAATCCTCATTAGAAAGTGACAGACCCTCTGACAACTGATCAATTTCATTATAATATTTACTCAGGACTCCTTTTATCGGTTGAATACTCTCAGTTACTACTTTCGTATCTTTCAAAACATTAATGGCTGACTTTATTTCAGTAAATTCTGCAGATAAAGTTGAAAACCCTTCACTAGGATTTAGCATATTTTGGTCATACTTTGCTTTTAAACTCGTAAGATTGCAAGAATTTGGTGTTTTCTCATCCAAGATATATTTTTCTTTTTTGACTTCCGAATATAAAGTTTTAACTTCTTCGGTGCATTTAATTTGACGCATTTGATTTACATTTTCGTTTAGATTGAAAACATCATCCAAATGAGGTAAGCCAAACATTTGTTCTGTTCTCTTCAAAATACAACATTTAGCTAAACATAATGAAAAGATTTTGATGTAGATTAATTTAATTGAAAATATAATTTACCTGATAATAATAAAAGTAACCACACCGTATTCATTTCAGGTTCGGTAAGTTACGAATACTCATTAAATATAAAATATATTGTCGTCTTTAATACTATTACTGTGAATACATCAATTATATATAGAGAGAGAATAATAGATAAATTATACAAACGAATTAATCCACTATTTAGCTCATTGTTCTCTTAATTTTATCCATCTTAAGCACCACGTTGGATGACATTAGTGTTTTAAATATAAATTTTTCAAGATTATTAGAGATATATATTTAACTATATTTCCAAATTAATTCATTAATCACTAAGTATTTTTTATAAACTGATTTATAAAAACATCACATATTTATTTAATAAGATTTTGGCTTTTAATAGAAAGAATACGAATGTGATGTTGAATAGACACAAAAATAAAAAACACATTTGTGATATCTGAATAACAAAACAAAGAATAATATTTGAAAGATAATATAAATAAATTTATAAGTTATGTAACTTATGTCTTCTTGACTTGGTGTAATTCGATGAATATAGTGTGGGTGTTTGTGATTTCCTTCCATTACTTGAAGTTTCATTAGATTTGGTGGAACTTAGAGCAATCAAATATGTTGTGATGTGTTTTCTCATATCGTGGTTACAAATAACAAATATTAAGAACAAAAATATTCCTATAGAAGTATTGATACAATTGGATACCAACAATACAATCTCGTTTTTGATGAATGAAGTCGTTAGTTGTAAAATCATGGGAATAGCTAACAATATAAACAAGAAGAACAACTGTCTGGCTCTCTGTTTGATTGATTTTTTCTTTTGTATTAAACACTGGGATGGACATATCTTTTTTAGAACCAATATTAATACTACGAGGTTGAAAAACAGGATCGCGCCACCAGGAACAGTTATAGTTGCAAGTTTGATAGGTCCATGAGGTATACAGCTATAATGTTTATAGTTTTTCATAATAATAATAATAATAGAATAAACTCACTGGTCATCTTTGGTGTAGTATTGTGGATAGAATAATCGACATACAATGACAACTATTATTGGGACAACTAAATGTGTAATGACAGAAATAATACAATTGTAATAAAATAATACCTAATAGAAAAATGGCCAATGCTTTAAAAAATTTTGAATTTATTTTTTGCATTGTATGAACTAAATTTTTGTACAACAGGAACGCATGCATGAATAATGCGAAATATTGACTGATAAGAGCATAGTGGAGAAACACTGCGACGTTGAAACAAAAATCCGTGTTCTTTTGTGCTATGTTTCCAAGAATGAACGCAAAATGGAACAAAAGTACAGCAGAACACATCCATAATTGAGCCAACGATTTCAATTTTATACGTTTTCTATAAAAAAATAGAATTAACAAAGCACAAAAATGTTTTAATTTAATTTACTTTGAGGACAATATGCATATTATTGTAATAACCAAGAGCAATAAAGAAACACTGCTCATTATTATTGACACTTCATGTTGATAATAAACGTTTATTGAATACTCATGATCAAAAACATCAAAAATTATGGCATAACTTGTTGTGTGGTTACATGTGCATGTAAAATTCTTCGTATTATTTGACAATGAAAATTCACTCAATGTCCAACAATATCGTTGTTCCCACACCATTCTTCGATCTAAAAAATTAATAATATTCAACTAACCATGAACTATTCAGAATAAAATTACTATCTAATGTGGAACATCTAAAATTTTTCCTTGCATGAACTTCAATAATTTGACTGAAAGTTATATTTAATTTTTTGGTGGCATTATTAGATATTTTAATTATAACCACATCACCCGCAATTATATCAAACGTTTTAATTGCATCGGATTTTACATTTTTAGCTACCGCTATTGCTATTCTGTCTTCATTTTCATCTGAAGTGTACCTCAAATTTACGTAGGTAGATTTTATGAAGTTTTTAACAATTCTGGAATCGTCAAAAATATCCTCAATTTCGCTCTCATCAAACGGCTTCGAGAAATATATTGTTTTTGTATCGTCAATTTCGGAGTATGCTTTTATTTTTATCTTTTCAGTTTCCACCTCATAATCACCATCGAATTTCATAATATTTCTATCAAGATATTTGATTTGCTCTAAAAATCTTTTTTTTCGCATTAAAATAATATTCGGATTAAATTAAATTACCCTTTATTTTCTAATGATGAATTATAGACTGAAAATGGGTTGGTAGTTTCATTGTCTTTTATAATTAAACTTTATTTACATCATAAAATATAATATTTACAATTTTTGTTGTACACAACTACATCCCAATATTTCGCAAATATTTCTGGATTCTAAAATATTTTTATTATCACTAATAATTAAATTCTTTGATTGACAAACCAAAAATGCAATATTGAACTCGTCCAACGTTATATCGAATTGTTTTGGTTTTCTTTTTTTCGTTGAATTAACTAGATTATATAATATGGTATAGAATATTATTAAAACTTTTATTATTATATCGATTCTTTTATTAATTTAACTATCCGATATGATAATTACTGTTTATATGTAATACGTTCTTTTTTGAGGAAATATAAATCTCGTTTGACTCAAAATGTAGTTCGTATCTATTAGATTGATCAAAATCATCAAACATCATTACACATGTTTTCTTTTCGCATGATAAAGGAACAAAGAAATCTTTGGAACTTTTGATCATTTTATTTTCGATATCCAATAAACGCCATTTTAGGAATATTCTCTTAAAATCCTTTTCCAACATAAACTTTACCAATAATTGATCTTCCTCAAATTTATAATCATTTTCACAGAAACTAGGTTCTATAAAAACATTAAAATATGAGAAAGTTGTAGTTTGAAATACCTCTATTTATTTGAAGTTGGGTTTGTTCCTCGTACAATTCCGAATAAATTAGAAAACGATTGTAGAATTCGTTATTAGGAAAATCAAATATATTTTCACAAACACCTTCAATGCATTCCAAAGTAATGCTGAAACTTGTATTGTAATTTGTATCAACAAACTCTCCATTTTCTACACTTGACGATTTTGCAAGTGGAATACATTCGATTTTAAGAGGAAACTTTTTTAGAGGGAAGTCCAATTGGGTTCTGATTAAGAGTTTCTCGTCTCTCCATTCGTAATTTATTGCATAATTTCTTGATGCTTAAATATTATTTTAATAAAATATACTTTTAAAAATAACAAATTACTGTTTAACAGTATTTCATTGTTCCTTTTGACGATGAGATCAGGTGATGTTATCTCGAGGTTGTAATCTACGTTAATGTCCACTCGTTGTATTTCAAATTTAAATAATTTAGAGTTTTTAACAAAACTTAAACTCTCAGTTGATTGTTTTAAAATTATTGACTGATCACTTCTTTTCAATCTCCAATACATTCTAACATTATCATAAGGTTGAGATAACTCTAAATACACGGCAAGTGTAACAACATTGGTATTCACTTTATTATACGTGTATGTGAGTGTGTAATCGCTTCGTACTAAAAAATTAAAACATCACATTCATTTAAGAATTTAAAGTTGAAAAATTACGTTTTTCTATCCTTGTATTTCTCTTCTTACAATTTGGTATTGATAAATACAAATTATATTCTTTGGTGCTTTTTATTCCCTTCACAATAAACGGGCACATTTTTTTATAACAATTCAATTTTGTTCGATCGGATTGTTTCACAATGACACCATTAAGTTCCAAAATAGAAAAATTGATCGTTAATTCGTTATATTCATGTAAAAGTGTGATTTCAACTGATAAACTGTCTTGAGGTAGATTCTTCTTTGTCAATTTATCAAAGGGACAAGATTCTAAAAATCAAAGTTTATTTCCTTTTCAACCTTTATGATTATGCAATATTTACGTACGTTTTGATATAATATGTTCGTGTGGAATCGCATTTTCTGCAAATTTTAGTAGTAATAAGGCATTATCAACTTGTTTTTTCATATTTTGAATATCAAAAATACAAATATTTGTGGTACAACTATGTTTCCCTTTATTTTTAGATATTCGGTGAGGAGTACTATGGATTTGTTGAACTTCGTAATATACATCCAAATATTTGATAGTTTCAGTTGGATTTTCAAGAGGAGTGAATGTTAGTTTTATCGTCATGGTGTGTGAATTCAATTTATATGTAAATGCGTAGTAAAATTTTTCTAAATATCTTTAAATACTTTTATATAAAATGTTTTAATTCACTTTTTATGATAAATGTGTTTGATCCAGTAAGTTCGTCAGATTCATAGGAGAGTTTATATCGTTGAGTTGGATCGAGTTGACCAAACGTCAATGTGAATATTTGTTTAGTTATAGTCATTTTTTGAAGTTGGTCGTTGGAAGTATGGACAATCGTATTATTATTACCAATTAATTTCCATTTTAAAAAAACATTGTTCATTTTTTTGTGCAACTTAAACTTCACCATAGATATACCATTTTCATTACTATATAAAGTCTCATATGTGGTGGAATCTAAAATTAAAAGTTAAATTGAACAGAACAACTATCTTTTTAATACGTCTCTTCAAAAAAATTGGTCCATTTGATTGTAAAATATCTGACGTGATATTAACACGATAAGATTTGTTGGAAGTAGTTATTTCCAGCAAAGTTGGACAAACACCTTCATAGCATTTTACGGGACCCACCACGGTGTTACTTTCAGTGGTATCTTCATATTCACCCAAACGATTTTTTGAGATTTCGATAATGTCAATTTTTACGAAGAACTGACTGATTGGTACTTCTAATTTTACTTCTAGTGAGAATTTTCCATTATTTTCTACTGTTTCTATTGCATAACTCATTGGCACTAGAATTTAACCATAAGAAAACAATAACTTTGTATTTAATAATGTTTACTTCTAACTACGATTAGAGAACTTTCTCGACTGACCAGAGAATCAGATGACAACTCAATATTATATTGAGAATTATTATCGACATCTGGTATTTCAAATGTGAACAACGACGAATCCATAGTTAATTCAGTTGTGCCAATCAAGTACATTGAAAAATCAAAATCTCTTTTTTTTAATAGAGACCAGTTTATAGAAATTTATCGTAAGGGATTGTTAAATTCAACCGAATAACAAGTTTGATTTTTGTGTCACTATTTCCTTTCTCATAGAAGTATGATAATTTATAGTCACTTGGCACTATAAAAATTATTATTCGTATATAAAATAATAAAATCGGTCTACGAAAAATTATAATTAATTTAAAAAACTAATATAAATCTATTAAAAGATCCAAAACAATATAATTAGATTTCTATCCATGCGATTATTGATGAATAAAATTTAGTAAGATGAAATTAAAGTAGATGTATATAATAAATTTAGATAGTAAACTTACAATTTTTATAATGAGTCAAATAGATGTAAGACTAATTAAATAAATGAGAACAAGTTAATCATGTTTTAAAAATAAGGGTATAAATTGAGTACCTTTATTAATTTCAATAACACCATAAATGCTTTCGTTTGTGCTGAAATAGACTGTCAAATGATAGTTAATTGTGACATCATCAACAACTGAAATGATAAAGTTGTTGCATGATGGAAAACTGCTACAATCATCATTAACACTCATGCATCTTTTGACATATGGTTTTGCAGGATCATCTCGCTTTCTCAAAGCCCATTTGCAACGAGGATTTTGAATGTTTACTACGCTAGGCAGAGTGGAATACACATTTATTTTTTCATTTTGGCGTGAAATGACAATATTTATTCGTTCATTGCTATTGTTAGGAGATTTGAGCAATGAATCTATATTTTAAATTGGTATAATAAATTTTTAAAAGTTATCTCACTTTTTCTAATATTAATTGTAGCTTCTTCCATGCCAACAGTTGTCACAGAAACCTGGTATTTCTTATCAGCTTCATATCCACCACTGAATATTATTTCATTACATAAGGTCGGTCTTTTGCATGATGGAATTTTAGATGCAAAGTCTACTTTTTGATATTCAAAGATTCCACATTGATACACTGGTTCATATTTTTCTCTTTTCTTGACTTTTATTTCATAACTACACACAGTTTGGCGATCTAGTGACGAAAACATCCCTTCCACCTTAAATCCTTTAGTTATGAATTGTGTGGCGAGTATAATTCTTGTACTTACTACATTCAAATAATTCAATCGATATAACTAAAATCTTCATACTTGTTCTAACATTATAAATTTTGATTCCATAATCTCTATGTGCAATAACTTTGATATTATAATCCGTTTCAGGCGTTAATCCTACAATAGTATGAGTTTGTTTGCAATATCCTTTGCAAGGGTAACTATCCTCACATTTCGCCGGAATGTATACATCTTTTCGAGATGTGCTAATGTAATAGGCACAGGTAACATCTGTTTTGGTTATTGCTTCGTTTCCATCAACTGCTTTGATGAATATGGTTGTTCCGCGTACTTTTGGTTTATCATTAGAGAATTTTGTCGTCGGATCATTTTCTATGTGATTATTTAACATTTGAATAATTCTGATAGTTAAAATGTCTTACCAGTTCTGTAGAAATATTGGAAATTTAAATTGGAAGTATTGCGATTTGGTTTATCCATTGTAAACTCAAAAATGTACGGTTTTCCCAGTTCAAGCCCTATGATTTCTCTAGATGTCTCACACGATGTGGGGCAAGTTCCATCATGTGTTTCACATTTTGCATTAACAAAATTTGAAGTAATAGGTTGATCTGCTTTAAAATATTTTAGAACGCAAAAACAATCATCTTGGTTTTCATGCTGATCACTCCTGGTGTAATGATGTAATCCAAAAAATACCAATCCTCCTCCCAATGATTTTATTTCCTCAGTTGTGGGACCATATATAGCTAAGATATTACTTAGTAATATTTTATATATTCAATTATTACGTGTTTTTTGTTGCAAATCTCCAGAAAAAGATGTGCCAACTTTCCACAATCTTGAATGTCTTGTTTGAATTAAGATTGCAACTTGTTTCAAAGGAATGTAATCGAGTTCTACATCATTGCATGGCGCATAACATTCCTTCCCTTTATTTTCTCCACACTTAGATGTAAAATCATTCACAGAGGTTGATGTGACTTGAATGGATAAATCTCTTATGCCAAAACGACAGATTTCTGAAGGAAAACTGTTGGTGAACTTTAGCAAATATTTACTTTTATCTTGATCATTTAATTTCACATAGTAATAAAATTTATTAACACCAAGATTTTCCATTAAGAATTTATTTTGCATTTCATAAAAGAAACTAGGATAGTTGTCGCATTTCAATTCATAATGTGGTATCAATAAATCGAAATCTATTTCTATCGACTGAGAAATATCGATGCAACTAGTGGTTTTTGCTAATGTCTGATATATAATATCTTTGTATGTTAAAAAGCAGGAAGATGGTTTACATGTTTTAATTTTGAGAACCATTTTGGTATTCTCTCTCTCACCAATTTCTACTTGTGGATTAACAAGAAGAGCTAGGAAATAATAATATAAAAACCTGTCAAATTTTTATTACCTATCTCAAACCCAAAGACAGTTGCAACATCAGGATTTGTAATAGAGTTTTCTTTAGTTTCCCCAGCAAACATCGCAGTGTACATAGATCTTGGAGAGAATTTGTCCAAACCCAGCATAATCGTATCTTTATCGCATATTCTAACACATTTGTCCGATGTATTAGAGTTGATATCATTTGGACATGTAGTTATGTCATCAAAATTATCACCAATGTTATTCGATATCTTGATGTAACATTTTTTAGAAGGATAATCAACTCCTCTCAAATTCAATTTGACTTTTGTTTCATCGCCATCCTTCACAATATTATAATCGATAATGTTCTGCGTAGTTGTAGCAATATTTTCAAGATAAAAGTTAACTATTTAAAAAAAGTATAATGGTAAATATTCAAAATTGAATACCAACAACAACTAAACCAATGTTTATTGCAAAAAGAGTAGGTTTCATCTTGTAATACTCTTTAAGAACGAATTCTGGCGTTATTGAGAAGAAACAAATAATTCTTTCTTATATAATGAATTTATTCAATTAAAAGCAACAATTTAACTTCTAATATAAAGACGATCATAACAAATCCTCAACAATTATGTATCTAAATCAAATTAGATTCTTTTGAAGAAAGTTCTATCTCGCTAAGTATTCTCCATGTCATTTTATCAATTGATTTTTTAATAAAATCGTGGGTCATCTTAACATCTTAAGCTTTTTCTGGACTTTATCAACTTTTTAATATATGGTGTAAAATTATGAGTTTAAACAATTTTATATTCATGCCAATATAATTGATACTTTTAAACAATGAGCATGCTGATCAAGATTAAATATTTATTTTAGAATAATTTTTCCTATTGAAATCTCATATAATTAAACTCAACAACATTTTTGATCGATATAAAGAAATATTGATATTATACAATTCGCACAAAATTAAAAAAATATAGACAATTCCACGGAAGACACGATCACTGTCTGCAATAATTAAAGACATATAATTGCTTTCATTAAAATTGTTATCAATGCTAAATTATGAGCTGAAAAGTGTTTTACTGTAAAACTAAAAAACTAAAACAAAATTATCATTTTATTTAACCAAAAAAAGCGAATAAAAATAATTGTATTAAAGTTTGTATAATGAATCTACGTTACTTAATGTTATTACTAATCATTTATCATTA